>BROG01000305.1:647500-767500 GCA_030159075.1 Atrina japonica
CGCGCTCGTCTCTTGATCGTGAGGTCGTAAGTTCGAGTCCAGCCGGCGGCAAGTTGGTTTCCTGTCCTTCGGTGAGACAGTAAAAACCGAGGCCACAGTAGGTGTCGGCACGTTAAAGAAACCTCACTGCTCAATGGCCGTAAGTGCCGAGCATAGGCTAAAATTTGAATGCCTTCACCGGCATTTGGTGACGTTTCCATATTTGTGAACGATTCTTGAGCGGCACGTTAAACAACAATAAACAAACAAACTGTAACCCATTTGTTGTTTTTGTTATTATCATATAAAGTTCAATCTATAAAATAGCTAACTACTGCCACTGTCCCATACATATTCTAAACCATACCCCCTATTAAAAAATATAAAAATAATATGTTAATTTTCTAAATTACTTGTATTTTTCATATTATTGTTTTCACTAGTAACATTCTTTTACGGTTAAAACACTTAATCCACTGGCAGAAGGTCACAGCACAGAATAAACCGCATGTAGTATTGATTTCCGATAGTAAAACCCATATAACAAGGCGGAGTGGAGTTCCGTGAACCATTTCGTGACCTGCATTAAAAATAATTCTTAAATCCCTTAATATTTTGTAAAATTTTCTTGAGAGACCCAGTTTGGCATTTTTTCATTTGCAACTGATTAACTCAACCTTATTGTTAGTATATGAATACCACACTGGACCTGACCTTATTTTCACAAAATATATAGGAATATCAGATTCGTAATGCCCTGTGTATAGGTCTAATTCGTTATTGTACATCAAGTACAAGTAGTAACAGTAGAAAAAATCCAAATAATTTTTTTGAGGGGTAAACACAGTTGATGCCCCTTAAATAATTTCGTGAATAAATGCAAATAACGAAAGACACGAAATCAAAACCGTAATGACATTTTCTGATTACACAGAATATTCAATAAATGTTTAGACGTTTTTTCTATAGTAAATTTATGCTGTTCCTATATCAAATTAATGTTATTACTAGTTTATACTGCAGAAAGTTTTGTGGGGAAAGAAATGCTAACATGTGATAAATTCTTCAACAACAACAACGACAGCAGCAGCAGCAACAACAACAACAACTGTAACAACAACAGCACACGATTGTATGATTAAAAGTAGCAAACGACATTATTTCACACGTACATGTATACTTTTACAGAATTAAAAACATTTTAAATCATCATATTTGTTATAAAGTTTTCAAGCATATTGGTTAAGTAATAATATTGGTTAAGTAAAAATGGCCACAAATTTTGAAATTTTGGTACACAGTAACAAAATATGACTTTTTGCATTGCTCTAAAAATTTTGTGAGTTCCTTATACAAACTGCATAAAATCCAAGCGGAAAGTGTCAAAACTAAGGAGTTTATATTTATATTGTGTAAAGTCTTTATGTACCCCGGAGACATTGCTTTTCGACGATCTAAGGACCCTTCCAAATGATTCAAATGTTAATAAAGATGTAATGAAATCGTCGAATTCAGCATATCGTCGAAAACATAAGTCGGCCGGCGCAATATGTACATTTGTAATACCCAGGTAATCCTAGGTAAGTTTAAAGATACATGATAACAAAGAATACTCACATAGAGGATGTTTTTCGTCGGATCCTTAGAGTCATCGTACACGTATGAATCCATTATCGGGGCAGAATTGGAATAACGTCGAAAGTTTATCATTACTTTTGTGAAATCAAAAGCAGATACATTCCATCTTCCACCTTCTTTAGAATCGAGTACAGGCCATCCCCCGAAACTTCCAAGCCATTCCCTAGCTTTCTTCATACTCGATTTCTCTATCTCCTCTGTCAAGAATTGTATTCATGGAAAAATTGTAGGGATCTTTTCAAACTTAAAATTTCACAATGTAAAAACAATAACAATATATTGTGTTGCCTCTACCTTTATGACCAGACTTTTTCAATTTATCAATGAAAGGCGACATATAGAGTCTATACATTAGGTTATACTTCATCGTGAAAATTGTATCTCAATATCTGAAATCTTGGTAGAATTATAGTTTTATAAATCTAGTACTTTAAAGAAATTGTCTAGAAAAGACTAATAACCGGTTACTTTTAGACGGATTTTGGTTATACGTTTAGATTTAATTATTTGGCCTTGTCTGATACCACTTTCTCTTTAGAAAATCTATTTAAAATTGGAGCTCAACTGCTGAAGACTAATTGACAGAAACGATCACTTTGAGCATTATAACTTTGGTACTATGTTTATAATATTTATAGTGTCAAAGACTAGTAACCTGGTATGAAACATTTAATGGAAGCAAACATTTTCTCGTACTTTTAAACGATTGCGTCAGCATTTTAAAAAAAATTCGGAATTTCTTCAAGCCATATATATATATATATATATATATATATATATATATGTATATATATATATATATATATATATATATATATATATACTTACCAAGGTCTTCACATGACCGTAATAAATTCTTTGCCTTTTTGACAGCATCGATATCTTCCGGTTCAATTTCTTTTTCCAGGATATCTTCACATCAATGTTCATGAAATAAAATTTGACAACGATTAAAATTATTTTTAATTCCATTGCAGTTACTTAGATGAAGCTATGAAAGAAAAATACTGGTACAATGGACTGGGAAAAGATCACCGCGCTTCAAATAGGCCTATTGACTGACAAATAGCACCACGCAATCATGCACGGCTCCTGCGATAATCTTGCGATTTTAAAAATCATTCAGTTACTACATAGAGTTGATGGATATGGAAAACTTAAATTAAATCCATAATAAACAGATGCAAAAAAAAAACAACTGTAAAAATGTTATTCGTGAAAAAACGCTAACTCTGAAGTTTGATATTTTAATAAGTAATATTCAAAAAGGATGAAATTCATATTTATCAAAACATACAGTGAAACTTGGATATAAAGACCCCCTTAGGGACACAACAAAACCAATCTTTATTGGGAGGGAGGTGGTATTTATGTAGATGTTGATTTGTACACAAATGGTACTACTGGGGACATCAAAAAGCAGACTTTATAACCAGATCGTCTTTATACACAGGTGGTCGCTAAAGCAGGTTTTACGGTATTTGCATTTAATTTTTAACCTTATAATTATCTTATTGGTACGTAAGTGTAATCTGTAAACGTTTATATTCCTGCTTGTTGTTAACTCATCAGCCCCCGAATTACAATGGACTCTTCTGTATATCAATGACTTTCACAAGTCCAAATGTGTATAAAGGGGTAAATGGGTTAAGAATGTGATTCCCTTAAGCAAACAATATGTGTGTAATTTACACGACAAAATCGTCATTGCGTATTCAGTGTAAATTACCCCCACGCGTAAATTTCCGAGTTTAAAGTACATTAAAAGTACTTACATTTAAGAATGATGTCTACATCATCTCCTACTATACCGAACACTCCCGTACTAGATTTATCCTCCGGAATCACATTTGACTTGACCCATCCGCCACATGCGTATTGGTAAAAGTTTTCACATGGATCTGCAGTGGCGTCTATTGAATCTAACAGTATTGCAGCTGAAATATATACAGAAATTCTCAGTAATTAATGGGGTATTAGCTGTGGTTTTTTTAATCTCCACACCCCCACTTTTTTATTACTTAGATTGATATACAAAAACAAAAAATATACACGGACATTCTAATTCTAAAACTATATATTTCGTGAAAATTGCTTGAGAAACCCTGGTTCGGCACTTTTTCAGTTGCAGTTAATTAACTCAACCTTACTATTTGTATATGAATATCACACTGGACTGACCTTATTTTTACAAAATATATAGGTATATAAAATTTTGTATGCCAGAGTATAGCCAATATTTGTTATTGTACATCAAGTACAGTTGTGAAAGTAGAAAAAATTACACACACACACACACACACACACACACACACACACACACATATATATATATTCTTTATTTTCTTAATTTTGTTTTCGTCCGGGTGTCATCGTTGTTAACATTGCGATACGTTTCTTAGCAATAAACGCAGTTATTTTTCCCAAATGTAAATATCAATATTTTAAACCTTAGTTAACAGATTAAAGAAAAACAACAGACATAACAATAACAGAAAATAACCTTAGGTTAAGTTAATAATTAAACGAATGTAGTGTTCTAGAGGTAATAAAAAGAATGTCATTTTAGAATAATCTGAAACGCCAACATTTTGTTATTTGTTTGAAAAGAAAACAACATTTTCGGAGGAATATACTAGTGTTACAGCGAAACCCTACTATTAAGACACCCTAAATGACTGACTCAAAGTGGTCTGACTAGTGAGGTGCGATCGCAAGTAAGGTTTTGTACTTATTATGAAATATTTATCATTAGAGGTTGACTGAAAATTTATGGTCTGATATGTGAAGTGGTCTCCTTAGCGAGGTACCACTGTATTTATAAACTGTATTTTCCTGAAATAGAGGAACCACTGATGCATATATAAATCATAGAAACCAAATTATTAATATTTAATGATGCCAAGAAGGTAATATCCGTATATATAAGATGTATATTAGACAAAGACCTTTGGAACACCCAAAAGTGAGTCGAGGAGTAACCATTTCCTACCGACTAGCTATACCCACTGATTCAGTGATACCATACAAACAGTTGGTACTAATATCATAAATACGATTCAAAATAGAAGTGAAATTCAGAATAATAAATGGCGAATATGTTTGGTCACAAACTGTAAATCAACGTATGTATGGCAGGGAAATGGAAGAAATTGTAAATATTGCCACAATAATGCGATATTTTAGAATGTGATATTTCATATTTAAGTTAGGTTTAAAGTCTCTAGAAATACATTTCATTGCTACAACACGTGACGTTTTATCTGACAATATATACACGTTACTATGTAACTTAATTATGATCTGTGACACACTAATTCTTGAGAGATCTGGAGAGATTCCGTAAGTTTTCATTTCACAGAGTCATGTAAACACGACACATACAGCGAATGTAGTTGAAACTGACGTTTTGTGAGGTTTTAGATTTAAAATTGACAACCACTCGCGTGTAGTGTAAATACCGCCAGGTTGTAAAAGAAGCACTTGATCATCTTCAGGGTTTGTTTTTATTTAAATTTGATTTTATAATTTGATTGCACAGTTCTTCTGTCGTTACTTTGTATCTATTGAACAACAGGGGTTATAACATAGATTACACTTAAATGCTAAAAAACACCTGACAACAGAGGGGATATTGGTATCTTTGTTGACACTACGATTGAACATGCAGGTCCTCCAGTACCATTTCACAGCAAGGATTCACTTTGTCAATCAAGGTGTGCACCATTTCTTATTTGAAATAAATTACATTATATTCGCATAAAAGTATACTATATCCTTATGCAAACTATTTGCATGATGTATACTTTAATCCCATGTTCATACTTTGCCACCAGAATTCATTATATCAGACATCAGTTTCCTAATTTCAACTTTCCATTGCTCTTTCGCGGATTCTAGGGTATAAGCGTCAAACTTTGCACTTTTGGTCATTTCTTGTTTTCGAATATAGAAAAAATTATATAAAAAGCCTACAAATCGGCATTTTATGTGGTTGTATTTTATATCTGTAAATGCGGTAGCCCCTTGTCATCTATGTTTCAATAAGTTTTTTTTTAAAGTAATTTGGAAACAAAAATGTTTGATAATTGACAAGATAATATATCTATGGAATTTCGTTAACAGAACACATCTAAGCACTAATATTATGTATACTTACCAGCCCTAACACAATCGTCTGTCATACAGATATCTACAAAAGCAAACATAAGTCCTAATTAACCATATGTGTGCAATTTACATCATCGTTTGACTGACAAAACGTGGTTCAATTTGAATTTCAATATTTAAAACAAGAAGATTTACACAAAAACACTTTACTGGTCTCCCAGACACTTTGAACAAGTTTCATCTTGTGCCAGTGTTTATAAATCCAGGACATGCAAAAAAAGCTGTTTAATTGTTTGTTATTGTTTAACGTCCCACTCAAGAATCTTTCACTAATATGGAGAGGTCGCCATATGCCGGTGAAGGGCTTCACATTTTGGCCTATGCTCGGCACTTACGGCCATTGAGCAGTGAGGGTTCTTTAACGTGCCGACACCTACTGTGACGCGGGACCTCGGTTTCACTGTCTCATCCGAAGGACAGGAAACCCACCTGCCGCCGGCTGGACTCGAACTCACGACCTTACGATCAAGAGTCGAGCGCACTACCGACTGAGCCAGGCCGGCTCTGCAAAAAGGCAAACATAATCATAACATCTGATCAACAGCAAAATTAATGAGTGATTATTATGTCAGCTTTAGAATGTACTAAACTGCAGTTACGTCGTTCCTTAAGTCAAAATGCATTATTCCAAATGAGTGGTTTCGGGTCGGAATCATTTCAGACCAAACACTTACTACAACAGGAAACGAAATCAAGTGTTGCCTCGCCATTTCCTTGGTAAAATAATTAAAAGTCTTGACTTTGTCGAATGAGTCTAAAAGTCGACCTTTCCGATGCTTAACATATAAATAAAAGACTTAGTGTGTATAATATAAGAAGATGGAAGGACGTGAATGACTTTGTTACTAAAAGGCTAAAAAATGGTCTGTTGTCTGGAAGATATCATTATCAATAACAATAGCATATTCTGCATTTACCATCAGCCTTTGGCGTAGCTGTTGCTGTTGCTGGATGAGGTATTGGCGTTGTAGGTTTCACATTTGAATGTTGTTGAGATGCAACCTTTGGCGTAGCTGTTGCTGTTGCTGGATGAGGTATGGGCGTTGTAGGTTTCACATTTGAATGTTGTTGAGCTGCAACCTGTGGTAGACTACCATTATCATCATTGTCCTTATCACGTATAACTAATACAACTAAAGCAACAGAAACCGCAACCAAGGCCAATAATGTTAGAAGGAGGCCAATCACGATTCTGGACTTATTAGGATCTTTGAACCTGAAAAGAGAGAGAGAAAAAATAAAACAAATCGAATTCGAATGTTCTTGAATTAATTATCTTTATTGTAGTATTTGTATCAATTATTCCATGTCCCATTTTCAATATTACAGAGATATGGAAAGCTCACGTGGATAATAAGTGGACTGAGTGCATTAAAATAATGTCACGTGGATTTATTGAACTACAGTGAAATTTTTTTTAACGTAAAATGCCTACATTTTATTACTTAATCACCGTCCTAAACATATATTTCAATTAATTTTGATCAACTTTATTTGACCCTCACAGAATGTATGTGACCCTATACATTTTAAGGAAAAGAAACAATAACATTTAAATGGCATATTTATGTTCAAGATTGTAATATACGCATATTATCTCAGTTTTACACGTACATGTATATCTAATGTTAGAAATCTACGAAAACGTCGAAGAATATACGATCGTGAACGCAGCAATGGTCATTTTAGGAGTCTCATTACAGGCGACTGATTGAGTGGTAACCATAGTAAATTGAGCGCTGTGTATATGATGAATTTTGTTTCCTACGGTAGAAAATATGCCCCGTGCCAACGGTCACCTGTGTTATTTAAAGAATATAGTTGAGTCACAAGATGTACGTCGAGGCTCAAATAATAAAAGAGAAGGTCAATTGATTGCTACACACACTGCGTAAATAAATAAAAAAAACTTAATTTATGGAATATCTGACTATTTAGGGGAGCAGTAAAGGGGTACCATAGGCTGCCATAAGGGTCATGCTTTGGTGTATTTGCGATGCAATCCGTGTGTAATAAACGTCCATCATAAATATTTCCTTCGTTGTCCACTTTTCTTCATCACCTTTTTCCTATCACCTAGTTGTTCTGTTCCGTATTGGTTTGTCATAATAGTGTGCAGTTGTAAATAAATAAAAGTACGGTAATATGACCTCTATTAAGGGGAAGAAGGACACATGGTCACATGACCAGAATGTAAATATAGTATTATAAAGTGGGAATGATGTTGGCAATCTAAACAAAGATGACAGACGACCCAAATTTGGCAACAAAAGACATAAATTGAAGGTTAAATTCACATCAAAAAGTGAATTAAGTTGTTCTTTGTGAAAAAATTAATTTAACAGTCATGTGATTTTGTGTCAGCTATTAAACACAGCTTCACAATGTCTGGCATCTTTTGCCCCCCTGTCTGTTTCTCTGGGTACAATCGCATTTTGACATAAATTATCATTACTTTCTTATTGTATATGATACTTTTGTGAAACTTACAGGAAAGGTTCATTGTGTTGAGGCAAGGTCGAGGTCACACAAGGTCAAATGGTGGTATAGTCATATCTTAAAAAATGTTTTGTTAAAAAATACTCAATTTCGGCATACTTCAAAGTGTAATTTCTTCGCTATATACCCACAACTTGTTTTATTGACTCTAAATAATTGTTTACCATTCTGAATTGATCATTTTCATAAAAAATGATGACTAAATTTTTTACAGTGACCGAATTTAAGATTTAAGTGTTATAAAAATTTGGTATTTTGGTGGTCACAGTTTTCATTCTTGCGTCCTCTTTATCCACCAGCTATAATAAAAGCATAAAAGCACATTGATACCATGGCGTTTGATAAAATTTTTACCAAGTTAGCAAGAAAAATGTGAGTTTTGTAAATAAATGACTGTTTTTCAATAATGAATAAGACAGTTGATGAGAAGAATAAAAATTCTGGAAAGGGGCATAACTCTTGCATATGTAAATATCTCTAATATACCCACAGATATGCCATATATTAATTCTATTTATTCATACACTCATTATGAATAAGTAAGTAAAAAGACAAATTTGATGATAAGTTTTTTTTATACCCCAGGGTACCTTTCTTCCGCTTAAAGAAACCTAGCATAAATGTATCTGGTATTCCGGTACCACCTGATAATCTTATACTAAAGTAATATTTGGCACTGATAACACTATTTAAATTCCAAAGTTATCTAAAGCTAACATTCATCTTTTTACCGTGGGTAATCTTAGACGGATTTCGGCTATACTTTTAGATTTATTATTTGACCTTGTGTGATACCACTTTCTCTATAGAAAATACATTGTAAATTGCCTTACCAGATGAAGTATAATTACGAAACGATCGTCTTGAGCATTATAACTTTGGTGTTATGTTTAAAATATTTATCTTATATATGACCTTAAATATGTATACCATGCAGTGATAGGTGTCATATTTCAAACGCGCGCCCGTAGAAAAATTGATGTCACTGGCCATCTTTACAAGAAAGAGTAATCTGAAAGATGAATTGAAAGACGTTAACGAACTCACCAGATGTAATATACGAAACCGTGTGGTCCAAATTTCTGCGAATTAATGTGTCCGACAAAACTGAAAGGAAAGGAACAACTCGTATAGGGTGTATTGCGCGGAAAATTGTCCCGGAAAATGTTCATTTTGTTACAGGAATTGATCAGTTAATATATGCTCAATATTAGTCTAGACAAACATACAACATAAATCTGGACATACATACAACATAAATTAATAATTTTTCAGTGACTTTGTCTCGTCTGGATACTGAAGTATACGAAATTTCTCCTAGTTGCGTCTTGGCGATTAAATAAACAATTTATTAGAGTGATAAAACTCTAATACTATCTAAACCATGCTTAATAGCTAAACATACCAAATATACTACAAAACACACGATGTTTACCAAGGTGTATTTTGTGCAAACAACGTTTCTAAATTGTCAACGTAAATACTGTCAGTAATAGGATTGGCTAAGGACTTGTACGGAAAAAAATCTTATCTGACGGATAAAGTTTGGTTTCGTTGTAGAAACTTAAAAATTCACATTTTTTTTTTGCATGACGAAAATCACACACACACACACACACACACACACACACACACACACACACACACACACACACACACACACACACACACACACAGAAACAATATACAAAATAATGAGGAATGATTTTCTGTTGCAAAACACAATTATAATAATTAGCTAAGGCTTATAGTTGAGGCAATAATGCTACATCAATAATGTCAAGTTTATGATAGTTATGAGAACAGATATATCGTGATTTTAGTGAATATAACAATTTTGTTAAAATTTCTTAATACATGTACAAAAGTTTATTAATCTAAGTAAACCACTACACATATTTAAAATATAAGTTGACATTAACAACACACAATAGTCCGATGAATTATAATAAATTAACTTATTTGAAGACATGGTTAATACATGTAGCATCATATAATATACCATAGCATGTTTTTGAACAAAATTACCGAAATGGATGTTCATATGTAATAAAACAACGTGATCTGCCGAAAAGTCCGGAACTAAAAATTAATGGATATAAATATTTTATATTATTTCATTTCGCAAAATATGTTTCACATTATTCCTAAGATCTGAGTATTGCAACATTAATTTGACATATCGTATTTTACAGCAATATAGCAGGGATGAACACCTGTACTTTTATATAAATTAATTGAGGTAAACAATTGAAATTATACATATATACAACTTGAGGACTTACTTGGGATTGACACCCTCCAAATCTACGCCCTTGTCATTCATGCTGATGGTATTCAACTGCTGGTGTGAAATCATATGTTCCAGGGCTTTATTGTCAAGTGAACTGTGCTTAGGCCACAGCCGTGTAATTATGTGTTTGTTAGATGAATATTGTACATGGAATAACAAAGCACTTCGATGGCAATATTTTGTTTATTCCATGATTAGAATTGTTTGTGCTTTATGGTGTATATGTATTATGAATGATTTTGAAGCTACCTTAATTCAACGAAGCCCGTTTATAAATCAAAGGGAAACTTTTATAAATCTTACCAGGTAGACATATAAAGAGCACCGCATTGTTACACAAATCTTCGAGTATTTTATCACTTGAGCGACATTCATAAATTAACTAGACTCTTTATAATAAAAGGTGTCTTTTTAAATTCTCCCAAGCTAATGTTTTCGAGTTTATATCAATCTCCAGTGAAGCATTTCCAAATTGATTCCAAAAACTTGCTGACACCTTCCGGACACCTGGTCCCATCCCGTTTGGGATTCGCAATTGTTCGTCGTATTTAGACCGTTTTGATATATGTAAGCTAATTTGTCGTTTTCTGATGGACTTGGAATTTTGGATATCCATTGGTACCTCTTCATTATATTCAATCTCTTACAGAGTTGTCGGTCCTTACACTCCAACGTCTCGACTTTTGCCAGATTCTGGAAAAATATTTAAATCTTCTTTAAATTTTGCTCTTTATAAGATATCGGTCTTTTTGCATATATTTTAGTGCTGATATAGAAAAAAACTATTTGAGGAGAAAATACTTTATACTTAAGGGCATAAATGTAGGGACTATATTTTTGCGAAGAGTTTCCATACTCTATGTAATTTAGTTATTATATACATTTTGTGGGTTACATGACCACGTGTTTTTGGGCCTTTTTTTAGACGTTGACAGAGATTGTTGAGGATATCAAGGACCGACAACTCTGTGCACGAGATTGCATTATTAATACTTAGTACCCGTTTTATGTTCTTTTTAATGGTGCATTGCGTCATTCTAATTATCACTTATGTTGTGTTGGGCACTTTATAATAGTGGGTGAGTCGATATGATTTTGATTTTAAATAATGTTTAACGCCACACTCAGCGATTTTTCAGTTATATGGTGGAGGCCAGTTTTTATTGGTGGAGGAGAGAACCCGGCTACAATGTACACGGGAAGAGGCCATCGACATTCCGCAAGAAAACTGGCAAGCATTCCATGAAAATTATTAAATAAAAAAAATGTTGGGTGCGGTGAAAAACACCATTTAATCGAAACAAATCCAACACATAATGTCAGTCTGGATATATCAACGTTTAAACTTTTTTTGAAACACTTTCATTCTGTATCATCAAATCAAGTTGGGAACAAACTTTTATCAAATATAAATCAGACATGTATGTGGTAATGATGACCATCTGATATGTAACTGCTGGAAATTTATTTTTTAATGGTGTAGCCGACGTTTAGCGTGTATCTGGTGAAGGCAAAAAATAAACAAAAAAATAAAATATCTGACATGTAACCTATGTCGTAATAGCTACAGTAACTAATTATAACCATCAATCTCATTATTATCAATCAACACAGACCATAACGGCAACGTAATATTATATATGTGTGACAAAAAAATAGAATCATTCACATTTGAAAATAATATTATCATCAAGTACGAAGTAAAATGCCTCTTTCGATTATTTCTGTACAATGTGATGGTTTTATATGCAATAAACAACAGACATTTTATTATTGACCCTTTGCCTATATTTAGTACGTCTTTTTTTTTTTATTTGACAGGAAAGTTTCAGTGTAACTTAGATAGGTAAAAATGTAATTGTCAGTGAAATAGATAAGAAGCGATAACTAGCAACTGACCATAAGTACTCGTATTCAAATCGCCAATAGAATCGCGTAGATAGAGAACAAACCGACTTCATTTTCAATCTAATCAATTTCGCGTTAATATCAAAGCCATAATAGCGGTTTAACTGGATCATATCTTTGGACTTTAATAACGGGGAGAGTGACATCGTCAATCTTTGCACTGATTCCTTTAAATATATTAATTTGCAAAGGTCTGAACATAAAACTGGATGGATACAGTCACATATACAATAACGTCATGTAGATAGATCAACACCGTTTGGAATTGGAAATATAACTATTTCCGAGTTTTTATATATATATATATATATATATATATATATATATATATATATATATATATATATATATATATGTACATACATACATATATATATATACATACATATATATATATATATATATATTTATATATTATATATATATATATATATATATATATATATATATATATATATATATATATATCATTTGTAGTTATCAATTCCAATAAACAATTTTTTATGACATATTATTATAACTATAAATATAAATATAACTATTTCCGAGTTTATATATATATATATATATATATATATATATATATATACATATATATATATATATATGTACATATATATATATATATATATATATATATATATATACATATATATATATATATATTATATTTATATATATATATATATATATATATATATATATATATATATATATATATATATATATAATTTGTAGTTATCAATTCCAATAAACAATTGTTTATGACATATTATTATTATATGAATATTTATGGTCGTCGATGCAAAGTGATCTCCTAAGTTAGGTGGACTTCAGGCGAGGTTCCAAATTTTATATACAGCAAAAGAAAAGTTTGAACATATTCCAAAAGGTAGCCAGTGAAGACCTCGTTACGTTCCTGTCCTATACTTCAAGTGTCAGAGGCAGTAAGTAGTTATATATATATATATATGATGACCTATTTAAGGTCACAACTTTATGCATCGCTGTCTTTTATTCAGTTATCCTTGTGCAACTGAAGTGATTCACTTAATTTTGTCTTACGAGTCAATAGTTTCCGTTGCTATGAAGTGCCTTCCTTAAACCTAGAATTTAAATATCAGGTTACACTATTTTTCTAGTACGGAACTTCACGACTCGATACATGTTCCTGAAAAACCTACCAATGTGGGCTGCTCTGATTACATTCCCGAGTATTTTACGGTTTATATAATCAAATTACTTAGAAGTACTAACAAGAGTTGACGAATTATACAGCTTTGAGTATGTTATACCTGTCTGAAGTAAGTGTAGCAGATCTGGAGTACACAGAGAAATACGTGTGTCGATCGCATACTTTATTTTCTCAATCACAAAATTTTAGTTGGCGTGCAGTTGTCAGCATTTATAAACAAAACTGTTATCACTGAGACGTTGACGTTGAGAAGTGTACAGTCGATAGTTTTTGTGATATTATAAAATCGATTTTGTGATATCATTAAATGATTGTCATATTCTGAATTCGATTTTGTGATATCATATAGTATTTTTTGATATCATAAATTAATTATTCATATCTCAAATTCAATTTTGTGATATCAATAATTCATTTTTATATCATTAAATGTTTAATTAATATTTAATATTTAACAAAAATATTTCTTTATACATTGTTCGATAAAAATTTCAAACAAATAATAAATCAACCATTTATATTAGTCATGAGATAAATATCGTATCAAATATTTACAGTAAGTTATAAACGGTAAGATTACAAACGTAATCATTAAAGGCATTAGTGTCGCTCAAAAGCGTTATTTTGTTCAACATTGAAAACTGAGCGGTATTGTAAAAAGAATGAAATGTTTTCGTGTTGAAAAAAAAACATGAATATCGTGCATAATTGGCATTTTACGTTATACTGCTACTAAAATCTCAATTATTATGCACTTACCCAATTTCCAAATACACTTGTAATAGACTAACGACCGGAAGTAATTTTAGACAACGATCCTGACGCTTATCATTTGTGCTGCTCAGGTATTGTATTATTACCGAAGAAAATACCATTCCAACGTGCAAACTATTCACTCATATACTGTATACAGGGTTATTTTCGCCTTAATGCACTTGCAAACGGTTTCGCCCCGTGTTAAATTCGCCCAGACTTTTATTATTAAAGGGGCGAAAATACAACGGGGGCGAAAATTTCCCCGTTTACAGTATATCACGCTTTTGTTCCAGTTAGATATTATACCGGATCTTATTCATTGTTCTTGCAGGATACGTTAGTGATTGCTTTATCTCACTATTATATTTGTTACTCTTGGAAATCTTTGTTTGGTTCAGTCAGGGAGTTGAGCATGCATGAAAAGCTTTCCAGTTGACTTCAAACTTGAGGAGACCTGAAGTCAAATTAAACTGTGGTCATCCTGCACAAGAAATTTTGATTTCACTTGTTTAGACCACACAATACAATGAAATATTGATATTTATTACACAATACTTTAAAATATTTTACCGCATTTAAAACCTTACCAAAAGTTTGACACACCGAGCAACAATATAGCTTTAAGGTGAAATAGTTACTATGGTTTTTATAAACGATTTGCATGAAATATTTGCACTATACGCTCGATAATTTAAGTGTTTCTAAATCCATTATTCCAAAATTTTGATTTCAGAAACTTTTGATTGTGAAAACTCAACATTTACACATTTTGTTTCATTGCTTATTCCGACTTTGAAAGACAATATGTGTATTGTTTCCAATTGAAGTATCGATATTTTATTTATTACTCCAGGATTTTATATTAAAGGGAGTGCAATGCTAAAATATCTTCACTTAGTGATGCAAAGAAATTAAAGTTTTCAAGATCCTATGTTACCACATTTTTACAGAAAAATTAAAAGTTTTACACATTTTTGCCAACTTTAGGGTGCACAAGCGTGTGACCCTCTTAAATCTGTCCCTGCGTATGTCCTATGTAATGAAGGATTTGACAATGATAATATGGTCTAGCTTGTACTTTCTTATGTACAACAGTAAGCCCCCGAGGCCGAGCGTTTGGAGCATCACATTTCAAATTATGAAGTTGCTCACTTCCTGTCAGCACGGGTTCCAGTCCCTCTGGACCCCAAGCTGATTTTTGTGAGGAAGTTTGCCAGTGGTCTCTTCCAGGTACATTGTAACCAGATTTTCTCCTCCACCATTAAAAACTGATCGCCACCATACAACTTAAAAATTGTTGAGTGTGACGTAATACAAAATTCTAATCCAAATCAAATGTACAATAGTTTAAAGCGCATTAGCTGTATTTTTTTCAGCAAAATTTCTTCCCCTTTTGACGACTTAGATTGATATATAATAACAAAAGTGAGATATACATTGGCACAAAAATTCTTAAAATCCTATATATTTTGTGAAAATTGCTCAAGAAACAACCCAGTTTAGCAATTATTCACTTGTAATTGATTAATTCAACCTAACTATTTATATATGGATACCACACTGGACCTGGCCTTATTTTCACGATATATATAGGAATATAAGATTTTTTTTGCATCTGTATAGCTCTTATTTGTAATTGTACATTAGTACAAGTATTAAAAGTAGAAAAAATCGAAATGATTTTTTGGTAAACAAAGCTAGTGCCCCTTTATATTGTCTGTGTACTCTAATTTAGTATTCAAATGTTTTCTTGTGTCATAATGAATTCTTCTTTTGGATTGGAAGAGTACTAAATGATATAAATTGAGTACATTTCCAAGTACTCAACTTATATTAAGTACTTGGAAAAGTATATATTACTTTACACTTGGAATATATTTTTCCAAATATATTCAAGTGTAAAATTTTGTCTAGTGACCCATTAATTAGAAAGAGAAAACATTATATGTAATATTTTATATAACTTTGTGCATAGAATTGTATCAAGATAGTTTTACAAATATATAAAGTCATTTTATAGATAAAAACATGCTATATATCTATATATATATATATATATATATATATATATATATATATATATATATATATATATATGCAATTTTTATTTGTATCATAAACAAAACATGTATAGGATATTTTGTCCTATAAAATGATTTCATCATAATTATTCAATAAACAACATTTTATCTTCTTTATAACATCATTTAAAAGTGATATTTTCAAATTATCCTTTAAATCTTTTTATCTATAATTCTATAGCATTTACAGAATGTATTCTTTTAACACTGAACATGTGTAAATGTTCACATCTTCAAACTCAACTGCCATGCTAACTATTCATTACATGCAAAATTAACATCCCAAGTTTGACCAAAGAGGCTGAATATCGTTACACACTGCTACATGTAGTAGTTAAAATGAATGCTGTTACATCCTCCTAGCACTTGAAGTAAATACTGTTACAAACTTTTAGCATTTACAGTAAAAAAAATTACACATTGCTAGCTTTTACAGTAAGTAATGTTACATATAGCTTGCATTTACAATGGTACAGTAAAATAATGTTACACACTGCTGGCATTTACAGTAAAATAATGTTAAACACTGCTGGCATTTACAGTAAAATAATGTTACACACTGCTAGCATTTAAAGTAAAGTAATGTTACACACTAGTAGCATCTACTGTAAAAGAATGGTAAACACAGTTAGCACTTACAGTAAAATAATTTTACACAAAGCCAACATTTATAGTAAGTACTGTTACATATAGCTAGCATTTACAGTAAAACAATGTTACACACTGCTAGAATTTACAGTAAAATAATGTTATGCACAGCTAGCATTACAGCAGATACTGTTAAATATAGCATGCATAGCTAGCACTTATAACAGATACTGTTACACATAGCTAGCACTTACAGCAAATACTGTTACACATAGCATTTACAGCATATATATATATATATATATATTGGCGAGTAAAAATTCCTGGCTGGCTAGTAAAATTTCTGGTTCACTGGCCAAATGAAGATTGAATTTTTTTGTGTTGTAGCGCCCTGTATTATACAATACCAATATCACCAGCCTTCCGCAAGTAAACCGGCAAACTTTCTCACAAAATCAGATTAGGTTCGAGAGGTGCTTAAACTTAGGCTGACCAGAATGTCATAATTCAAACTAAGAAAATCTAACCACTCAGACATGGAGGCCAGTATTTCAACAATAACTGCTACATCAACAAATTAAAATCAAAATCAACTACCATATTCTACACAATCAGCCAATATTCCTATGAAAGCCCTTCTCCTATAGTTCAGATTTACTCACATTTTTGACATGCAATCAAATATCTTTTCCAGCTGGTTGATAAGGAGATATGGACATGAATAATGTAAATACATTTAACTTTTTATCGCTGGCCCACCCCAATCCCCTCAGCAACATAAAAATGTTGACAAGTGTCCTCAGTAATAACTAGAACAATTTTACCACTGTTTTATATCAATTTGACTCTTAATTTGTCCCAATAATGGCCCCCCATTTTTTTAAGCGCCCTACGCACTTATTGGGTCAAATACGGTATTGCATATTTAGATTGTCAAAGTAAAGATATTCTGTACATACATCATGCACATGATCAGTATCACATGGTGCTTGTAAAAACATATGTCATGATTGACAATTACAATTTAGATGTAACAAATCTGAAAACACACACCAACATTTTTTTTTAACTTTTGGTGCTCTGTTTTCAGATGAATCAAAAATCATTATTGCACAATGAAAATAAAAAAAAAGAGAGAAAAAAAGTGTGTTTAACATTGAAATTTGTAAAAGTTTCATCAAGTAATTTCTATTGGCTAATGCCATATATTTGATACAGACAGGGTATGAAGTCACAAAAAGGTTATAAGCTTACAAAAAGGCACTGCTTTTGATCCCTGAAACAGAGTATATAGATCTACTGGCTAGACACCAGTGCCATGCACCATAAAACTTGAGAATTTCTCAAGTCTAAAAATATTCTCAAATAGGCCTGCTCAGCCAATCAGATATCTGAATTTGCCAAACTTTTAGTAATTATTTTAATTTTAAAGTAATTCTTTTAAGTTTGATGGTGCCTGACCCTGGGTCTTATTTCTTATTCTCCAGTTTGATGTTGCTGAACCCCGTTTTCACCATGTACCAATTGTCGCCAAGGCTATGATTGACAACAAATTTTGGATATGTGACAATCATTTCACTAATATTTTGTGCCAGCATATTAAGAAAATTACTTTTTTTTTCTTCAAACTGCAAGAAAAGTAAAAAAAATTACAAATTCCTTGTAAAATCATAGCGCTGGCAAGAACTGGTTACCTGCCAGTAGTGATAACCAATCTAAAGTAATCCAGAAAGTCACATGTAGTATGGTGACATAAAAATGAAGATATCACATGAGGTCCACCAAGAAGTCTGAAGATGATGTCATACATATTTCTTTCCAATCCATTACCATGTCGATCAAATGGAGCAAGTCACAGGGATCACACATAAAATGAAGGTAAAATATGTAGTCCATGACAAAGTCTGTCTAAAGATGATGTCAAACATTTTGTTCCAATCCATTACCATGTCAATCAAATGGAGTAAGTCACAGAGATCATATATAAAATGAAGTTGTGATATGGAGTCCATGATGAAGTCTGCTAGTGGGTTCTCTTAGACAGATTTGGCAACACATTTAGATTTATAATATCGCCTTGTATGATACCACCTTTTTTTTTAAATATATGTCTATAATCACAGGATGAATTCTTATTGACATAAACAACCATCTTGAGCATTTGTTTTGGACTCCTTTGTAAAACTGTATCTTTGGTATTGTCAATAATATTTAACTCATCAACCCCTGAAAGACAATGGACTCTTCTTTAAATCAATGACTTAGATCAGTCCAAATGCATCTTTAGGGGAGAATAAGTTAAAGACGATGTAACACATATCACCTCCTAATCCATTTCTGTGTCAATCAATGGGAACCAGTCACAAGAATGAAACATACAATGGCATACTCATATTGCAACATCACATTTCCATCGGAGGATTGAGGTACCAACTTTTTAATGTGGAGAAATTGTGAAAAGGAGTTTGAGCACAATTTCCGTGTTCAATGCTTGCTACCAATCTGTTGACCTAGAAGAAAAAGCAGAGAAATGAAGGTATATAAGCGAAAGGTATGGTTACACTGTTTTGCTTGAGAACCACTAAAGTTGTCAATTTGTAACTTATACACACCTAAAGACACATTTGGACTGGTCTGTGTTGTTGATTGACAGTAGGTCCATCATTTTCAGGAGAAGATGGGTTAGTGTTAGGTGCAAGTCAAAAATATTTCCCTTAAAAATTAAAGGGATGTTAACCGTGTTTACCAAATAATTTTTTTTTCGAATTTCTCCACTTTTAATACCTGTACTTTACATACAATTACAAATAAGAGCGTGAAAAATCTCACATTCCTATATATTTTGTGAAAATACGGGCAGGTCCAATTGGTATTCATATACATATAATAAGGCTGAGTTAATCATTGCAAGTGAAAAAGTGCAAACTTTGGTTTCTCAAGTAATTTCCACAGAATATACAGGATTTAAAAATCTGTATGCCTGTGAATATCTTTTTTTGTAATTTTATATCAATGTTAGTTATAAAAAAGAAAATGAAATTTTTGAAAAAAAAACAAAACCCAAAAACAAAGCTAATGCCCCGTTAAGTAATCTGATTCTTGATCTCTCAAACATTTAAACCTCTGATAAAAATCTAAAAGATTGAAACCTTTGGGAGAGTTCTAGGTTAAACATTGAAACCTAGCTCAGATAATTCTGAATGCGTGAATTCTTTTGTACTTTATTCTTAGATACCTAGCAGTCCATTTGTGATCAGAGATGATGGCAGCCTCTGTTTGCGTCTCATTTTTAAATGAGACCAAACATACAAACCCTTTGAATGTTTTTTTTTTTTTTTTTTTTTTTTTTTTTTTTTTTGACAACTGAAATTTTGTTCATTAAAATAAATGGTAATTCTCATCTATGTTTCTATGGTATTAAACTGCTGATTAAGTTTAAAACACTGATAGTAAATTAATCGTGTCCAAACATAAAGATATCCATAGCATAGCAAAAAAAAAACCTACAATGCATTGTTACCAACCGAGAATAATTTTATCAAAAAATTGTAATGATTCTACAAAACCCATAATGATTGATATTGAGAATATGATGTTGATCAATTTTGAATGATCGAAGAATGAACAGGTGTTCAATGTATCCAAGGAGAGATGTACCATGGGATTTTTGCAGGTAAACTAGCAGATGTTAAACCCACGCTGGCTAGTGGTAAGAGACTTCAATATTTAAAGTGTGATGCTCTAACCATTTGGCCATCGAGAACCCCAGAACATAATATGAACAGGATAACAAATATCCACCAGACAATAGCAAATGGTGCCAAGGTTGTATACTGCCATGGTATAGTCTGGAAATGAAGAGCATCAGGTCTGACCACCCACCTTCAATGAATCTATGATGATTAAGTTGGTCCTTGACCTTGCTGAGATGACTTTTTGATTACAGGAAATCATAACAACTTGGACTGATGACTAGCAACAATTCAGTTCATGTTAGATCTGATAAACATTTTCTTAGCTCAGACACATACATTGCGGCTGCCTATGGTCTACTTAAATGTGAAGTTGACCTTAAAAAAAATAAGCCAAAATCAAGGTCATGATAGGCCTGATGTTCATATAAGAAGATTATAGCAGAAACAAGCTGCTGTGGCCAAAGCTACAGTGACCAAAATACATGTATATTCCTATTAATCCCATAATTTTGTTTGCAGTCTTTCTTTACGGGAACATTTGCTGTGCTTTCCCCACAATTAACAAATTTTAGCATCATTACCTGTATTAAGAGATCCAACACATGAAGTCTTTCACATTTTTCTCTGAACACTTTCACGATTGCCTGAATGAACCAGCTGCCCTCTCTTTCATCTCTGTACGACACGTGACCTGGAGTTACAGGTATGTATTTTTTACGAGTTCTTTCACGATCTAACATGATAGCAATTTTCGGATTCATATAACATAAGTGGAGGGGCTGAGTAACTTTTTGATTATCACAAAAATGATTCAACTCAAATTTTGGTTATGACAAACATGAACATGGAAAATGTTGCAAAGAAACTAGTTTGCAAACTGGTTATGAAACTAAAACTGGCTTCCTATGGCTAAACAAATATTTGGTTTAAACTACCAAAATGGGGTACAGAAATGAGTAAGCAGTCTCTCTTTTATATGAGATGTAAAAATAAAGGGGAAAATAATACTAATTATAGAAAAAAAGTATCAATCTTATTGCGATGTTCATTATCCCTGAATATCATGTCTTCACTATTTGCATTGCTGAATTGTAAAACATGATAAACAAAATGACAATCGATAACTGATCAATCTGGAGACTGAATTCATCAATTCACAGTTTTAATATTGTGACACGTCTCTCTGTCATTATGAGTACAGTTTTACTGCTCAAGTTCATAAAATGTCCGGAAGACACATAAAAGGTATCCGATAATACAACTGGTCCATGTTGTCACCACCATATTGTTGTAGCAACAAACTTGCATAAAAATACTAAACCAACCCAGGAGGCAGTTTGAATGGTTTGATGGACTAGTTTGGGTTTAGGATAAAACAAATGAAAAACCAGTTTTAGTTCAGATCCAGTTTAAAACTGGTTTATGTAACAAATGGAAAGTTTGCTAAACTGGTTCAAAAATAAAACCAGTTTCTGTAGAACAAATTCGCCCTAGATAATCATACGTCTGATGACAAGCACAAGGAACTATAACTCTTGTCAATGTAATTTTGATGTATCACCTAAAATTTTGAAATCTTGTCCTGGTCAAGAATGAGATCATGATAACCACTCCTGGTAGGATATATGGGTTTTACTAATCAATATGTAGTTGAAATGGAGTCTTCAATATTTTTTTTTTCCTCAGTTATAAGAAGAGTTAAACTTTGCAGTCTACCACGCATTAACACTGACGAACTGACAAACTTATAAATCTAAAAAGCATTTTCGCCGGCAAACACTGTACAGTTGTACCCACTTAAAATGAACCCTGTTACCCTGAAATCCTGCGTGATTTGAAATGAGTTTGATTCCCTGGCCAAATATCTTTATTACCATTATAACCTGGTTTTTTTTGTTTTTTTGTTTTTTTTGTTTTTTGTTGTTGACACCCCTGTTTATTTATAAGAAAAATTAATTCCCATTCTATTTCAACATAACCCGGTACAACTGTATTTAGTTCAGAGTTTGAGTTCTCATCAAAAAGACTGGAAAAGCCAGCTGCCTCCACCAAGGCTCGAACCCGCAACCCTTCAGTTGTGAATCGAGCACTCTACCGTGGAGCCACGATAATTCACACCACAAATTTCAATCTCTTTGATAAGTACCTAATAAGTCCAGACAGACTCTGGCTTAATAGACCACCTCATTAATCCAACCAGTTTCAGTCAGCCTGTTAGGCGGCCTTAATAGCGAGGTTCCACTGAGATTGTTTAGTAAATTTTGCATGTATAATGATTTTCTGGACTTCATTTTTTTTTTCATTTTCTTATGAGATATCCTGTAAAAGGTAACTGGAAATACAAATTTGTTACACTAAGAATGATTGCTTGGTCTTACCTGGAAAAGTAGAGTGTGCAAGTATAATGTCTCGATGGTTGACACCCAGTCGATTTATTCCCCTGTTACCCAGAGATGGTCCTCTGTGTTGTTGTAGCGATACTGTCGATGCTTGGTTTACAACATCCGGAGCATCACATCCAGCAGCATTTTGAGTGATGTTGAGATTTATGCCGTTATTGAAACCTCTGCTACCAAATCGTTCTATCAATCAAAGGGAGATAAATGTGTAGATATATACATACATACATATATATATATATATATATATATATAACAACTGAAAAAAAAATTTGTTATGCTGCAAACTAATATATGTATTTGAATTGATTTTGATGATATGACCAACTGTGTGTTTAATATTGAGAGTTGGATCAGCAATCAGTTGCTTGCCTTGTGAACAATTTGAATTTAGAATAGTCTGTTTTATGCAACACTCAACAATTTTTCAGTTACAAGGTGGCGGCCAGTATTCATTGGTGGAGGAGTGAACCCGGTTATTATGTACCCAAGAAGAGACCACCAGCCTTCCCCAAGTAAACTGGCAAACTTTCTCAGAAAAATCAGCTTAGGTTCCAGCAGGATTCAAACTGTGCTGACCAGAAGTGAGAGAGTTCATAGTAAAATCGTGATGCTCTATCCAGTTGGCAATGAAGTTGTTGTTGTTGTATTGTTGTTTAATGTCCCATTCAAGAATCT
This sequence comes from Atrina japonica, assembly GCA_030159075.1. Lineage (NCBI taxonomy): Eukaryota > Metazoa > Mollusca > Bivalvia > Pterioida > Pinnidae > Atrina > Atrina japonica. The sequence continues at coordinate 671,380 of BROG01000305.1, forward strand.
TTCACTCATATGGAGAGGGCACCACATGCCGGTGAAGGGCTTCAAATTTTGGTCTATGCAGTTAAATTACGGCCATTGAGCAGTGAGGGGTCTTTAACATGCAGACACCTACTGTGACATGAGACCTCAGTGTTTACTGTCTCATCCGAAGGTCAGGAATTCTACCTGCCGCTACTGGACTCGAACTCATGATCAAGAGTCAAGAGATCTACAGACTGAGCCAAGCCAGCACCCACTTGGCAACAAATGCCATCCCTTATGAACAAGGGTGCCTACAAGAGTTATTGAGTTCAGAATACCATTTTTTTTTAAAACTGCATCCAATACTTAACTCATCAATCCCTGAAAAAACAATAGACTCTTCTGTAAATCAATGAGTTAGATCAGTCCAAATATGTCTCCAGGGATGAATGGGTTAAGGGTGCATAAGTGTACCCAGAAATGAATCTAAAAGGAATCCAAAAGAATATTCATCAATAGTAGACCTCAAAAGCAAGAATAAATGATATTTTTGACTCATTAATTTTTGTGTTTCTGCAAGGTAGACAAGACTTTTAATATCTGCTATATTTGTTCATATAACTAACAGCAATAATATGATATGATGAGCCAACGGCTGAGAAAAACTAAACCAATCAACCCCTGACTCTGTAAATCAATGACTTAGACCAGTCCAAATGTGTTTTTAGGGGTGAATGATTTAACTGGAAGTGACGATGCCCTTCCATTTTTTTTTCTCTTTAAAACTACATACTATAATGACAAGCCGTAACGGAATAGAACAACTCATTAACTCATTCACCCCTAGTGACACATTTGGACTGACCTAAATCATTAATTTGCACAGAAATCCATTGTTTTTCAGGGGTAGATTAGTTGATTTGTGATCCTTGGGAACCTACCTCCTCTACAAGCATTGACAATGAACAGCTTTGGCTTGGAATCCATTACTGGACAATTCTGAGGAGTGAACATATCAAGGATGTCATAAATGGATACCACCTGTCCGTCTGTCCCAAACACTTCCTCATTGTCTTTTCCATGCGACATCAACACAACAACAATAGAATCAACAAGCTCTAACTCAGGAAGATGTGAAAACTTCAGTAAAGTGTTTCTAATTTCCTGTGGATAAAGATAGGAATAATCATATGTAATGAGTTACCACTATAACAGTTTTCATGATTCAGAAAGCCAATAAAAGAGAACTTTCAAGCACTTTTCCAGGAATTTTCAAAGTGTTTTTCAAGCACTTTTGATGGGTATGATAACAGTATCAAAATCTTGCAAATCAAACCAAAGTATCGTTAAAAAGAGGTAATGTATGGTTTGTAATTTGGGTTAGAACATGTAGAAATACCTATACATGTAATAATTTAGTGACAAAATTTACAGTTTTCTTCCATGCAGATGTAGCATTTGCTCATTTTTATTGTACATTCAGCATTTCAATACTTCATCAATCATCCTGTCAAAACAGTTGATCCCACTTATGTTGAACGTTGTAACATTGAAATCCCACTTCAAGTCACAAAATAACAGAAATCATTGTAACCCATTTAGAGGTTATGCTTAAAAGAATGACTGTAACCTACAGGTTATGATAACAATAATGAAGTCCCAAAAATTTAAATAAAAATAAAAAAAATAATAAATGACAGATATCATCAAGAACTAAAAGGAGGTTATGTGATTTGTATTTGTCGAAACCTCCACGTAACCTGAACGATCGGTTATTTTGACAATCCTGATTATTTGAAAGAAACCTTTTTATTAACAATCCCCTTCGATTTTACTAAATCTGGTTTCGACTGCATTTATAAATCAAACTTACGTGAGCTTTCAAGTTTATCTCAACTCTAACACCAATCCCTAACCAATGAAACAATCTTTCAAGGTTTTGGCAATCTTGATCTGCTCCAGTTCTTTCATTCAGCCTTGATTCTGGTGAGAATGTTTTATTACATATAACTAGTGCTAATCCTCGATGATCTGACTCCATCTTGTAACACTGTTAATCACCAACAAAATAGAAAACAGAAAAAAAGATACATATAGCGCTATAGTGATAAAGACATGTACAAAGAGATGCAACAAAAGTTGCTGACCAGAGAACAGTGAAACCTGTCTTTTGAACTGTCAGTAAAATGGTCAGAAACCTTACACTCCAATCTGTTTTCAAATATCTGGCCTTTCCTCAATGTTAGAACCAATGAGCCTCCAAATTGCTACAAAAAAGGAAAAAAAGGAGTGCCGTGGGAGCTTATTTGGGCCAATCGATGGTCAAATTGATGTACAACAGTTAATTTTTTAAAATCACGACAGTAAAATTGTTGTAGTTTTTATCGAAGACAACTATTGACTTTCTTCTGTGGCTGGGGGAGGCTACAGATAAACTGTTACTTACAGTTTTTCAGGTCCACCGCAGGGAGAAAAGATTCTGGATCGTATGTAAAAAATGGTGATTAAATCTGAGCTAAAGGGGGAGGGGCAAATATAGGGACATGAGCATTTATTGTGTCAAATAAGGTAAGTATATTATAAGCTAATTTACCTCTGAATTTTGATGACCAGCCAAACTTGATTGTATAGTGGCACCTGCCTTAAGAGGTCACCGTTTCTGCCAATAAAATGTGGCCCCTTAACTCAGGTGGTCTCTCAAAATAGGTTTTCTTAATAGCGATATATCTATTTGAGTGGTTTTCCGAATGTGGTCTCTCTAGACAGGTGGCGTTTCATGACAGTGGTCTCAAGACAGGTTCTACTGTACTATTAAGGGGAATCAAATTCCCTTTCTAAAATATGGGCTAATGCATGTCTGTTTTTATCAAACAGAAACAAAAACATTGGAATATTAACTGAGAACCATGCATGCAGATAATTTTTAATTATTCTAAAATATGCGCAGGACATTAATTACAAGAATTACTGTTTGTAAAGTAAGTTTGAAAACTAAATCACTCATCCTATATACAAGTATACATACAGTTCCAAGAAGTTCAAACTGACCTATCGCCAAGTGTCTGACACATGGATGTTCATGTGCTTTTTTTTTATGTCATTTGATTGTGATGTCATAATCACACAAGTGCATGATGGACCGATGAATTGTGGCGTCATAATGAAAAGTTTGCCAAAAGGTGCCGTGTTGGGCCTTTGGTGATAGGTCAATGCACCAACTGACCATAATATGGATTCTTGTTCACTTTAAAACAAGACATAAATATGTGATGAATTGATTTTCACGTTTAAATTGTATATCAATTCATTCACCCCTTAAAGACACATTTAGACAGGTCAAGGTCATTGCATTACAGAAGTGTCCATTATTTTTCAGGGGTTGATAGGTTAAATTCTGAACTACACACAATGTAGATACTTACCTCGTCTAACTGTATATGTTCTTGGTACTTGGATTGAAATGCTGGTGTTAAGGAAGTTGTTGTTGCTAGGGATGCTGCTGTCGGGAACGATGAACTTTCATCCACTGGCTGAACTATGTATTGGTAATTAAAAAAAAAAAGATCTGATATAAAGTCATGGCGGAAAGTCTAAATTAAAAACCCATCCTTATCTACAAAAGACACAGTTTTACACACTCACACACGGAAACACACACACCTACACACGGACACACACATCTATGCACACGCGCCTAAACATGGACACACACACACGAGCCTACACACACAAACACATTAGGTCTTTTTCTGCCAATTTGGGGAAAATGTGATTGGTGACACAACAGGGAATTTTATTGTGATTTGCATGAAAAAATAGTTTGCTCAATCTAGGTGTGATGGAATCTCTTTTATGTGTGATGGAATCTCTTTTAGGTGTGATGCAATCTCTTTTACATGCAATCTCCAGCATTAATTTAATATCATATTATCACAGTGTGCAAACCAAACTGGGAATTTTTTTCATCAAATAGGGTAAAACACATGTATTTTGCATTGGGAATGGGGATGATATTCAGCCCAATGGAGACTATAGAAAAAGACCTGCAGATAGACAGACAGACAGACAGACAGATCACTTACATTGAACTCTGTTCAAATGATAAAAATCTTGTTTGGTTTCAACCGGCTTCAATTAAAAATTCAGCTTATTTGAAATAAATTACCAATTCAGAATCTAGTGGACTTAGTTTTGAAAATCGTTAATTCAAAATTGGTCACATGTTCATCAAAAGTGAACAAACTTTAGAGACACACACTTAGTTTGATGTTTGTCTTTATCAGGGTTTTTGAAATTCATCGGTCTTTCCAGAAAAAACTGGTGAATTTTATAAAAGTCCAGTGAAATCTATTTGATAACTGATCCAAATGACTAGGAATTTTCCATTTCACTTCAATTGTGTATATATACAGACAAGTAAAACATTTTCTTTGACCAGTGAAATTTCTTTATTCACTGGTCCTGTTGAAAAAATTTCTGCTTTATTAATAAATAAGAAAATGGCATTATGACAAGGCAGGGATTTTAATTTAGGGCCAGTGATTTTCCACGATAGCAGAATCGCTAACAGAATCGTGGAATCGGCAATCTGAAACGGAATTTGCTTTTTTCAAAAATCTTTAAAAATTCCAACATGAGATAGAATTTATTACATTGTGAACAAGTGTACTATTTCCGTGTGTTATAAACTTCAATTCTTTGTATATTTAAAATATTTCATCACATAATTTTACATCGATTATTATTTTATTCTGTAGATCTTTTAACCTAAAACAAAAATAGCTTTAGTATCTTGAATTAGGTTTTCATAATATTTATATCAATTTCTGAATATATATATACAAATTTTTATAATTTATAGTAAAATTTCACAATGTACAATCCATCCTAACTTTTTACGATCTACTTTATAAGTTTGTTTAAAGGAAAAACACCAAATAAAACACCACAGACTTGTTTTAAGTTAGGTGATAAATTCAAGCAAAAATAAGTAATTAGAAATTACCTGTACAATTTCCAACAAAACTTGTTACCTAAATGTATATGAGTATAGGCCTACAGACTTACAAATTATTTATCAAATATTTAAAATCATAAAAACATACAGTGTTGCATATACATGTATATGTATTATATAATTCCCTATTTAAATTTGTCATTCAATTTGTGTGGCAGACTATTGAAAGTGTGATTATGAGTCTGTATTGTTACATATTTTTCATCTAAAGTATGTTTTTAGTTCTTTTACTTATTAAAACAGAAAAAAACAGAATTTACCAAAACTGAAAACAGAATTTAAGCAAATCTGAAAAGGAAAATCACTGGCCCTATTAATTTGACTTGCATATACAATTAAACCCGCATATAACGAATTTCAAGGAACCTTATTTTCCAATTCATTGTAAGGAAAGTTTGTTATATAGTATTAGCAAAGTGGGCTGAATGGTTACAATGCGTTAAAAGCAAATCTAGGCTAAACATGAACTTTCCCATCAAGTAAAAAAGAAAACACACTTTTTATTACTTTTATTTTACACAACTTACTTAATCAGAGATTAGGCCTAATTGTACTTGGCGAAAAAGTCTATAATTCACTTCTGTTTTAATGATATTGATCATTTTGTTATAATATTATAAAAGACATTGGTTGAGATGTCAAGGGGCATGAAAATGAGTTTGTTATAGGCAAATATTCATTATATAAAATTTGTTATAAAACTGTTTTGCAACTAAGAATTTACAGAGATGCAGGGGGGATTACTTATTGATTTGTTATGTGAATAAATTCATACAAGTTCATTGTATTCAAGTTTTACTGTATATCCATTAATTTTTTTATGTGTAATTGTAAGATAAGCAAATACACCTAGCTTATCTGGAGCACTGTAGAAGATTATGGAATTAATCCAAGCACATTAACAGAAATCATAAAAAAAAAAAGGATGCTACAGTGGCTATTTTTAGCCGAAAATGAAAAGAATTTGAGTCAAAATTCACAAAGACGTCAAAAATGCACTATATGACTATACAAACTGTACAAGTGATTTCAAGAGCTAATGAATACATACCAACTATTGGATCAGAAGGTGTGATTTGTTTAGGATTTGTATTCATTTCCAACAGCCTAGCTTCAGTTGCAGCGTCCATTTCATCGACGTCCATCTGGCTATCTGTGTGGTCCAGTATGTCTGTTGGATTCAAGTGACTACCCAATGATGCTGAGGTTTGAATAGTTTGTCCAGGTTCGCCTGAAGTTTAAAATGGAAGTATTAAGCCTAGTTCATGTAAAGTAGGACCTCATCTTGCAGGAATTTTCCACCCTCTTTTGGGAATGGGGCCTGGGCCTGAAACTTTTGAGTTGTTGGGAATTTTAGCAACATTTTACTGAAATAGACCATTTTCAAGTTGTCTTGTTACGTTACGATTCATCATAATAGAGTGCGGGTTCATAGAGCAAAGTAGGGCATCATTATATTCTGGATAAGCTGTTTATCGCCACTATGACCAGGGATTATTAATATCATGAAGTAATAGGTGTCAGATTTGAAAATTAGATTACAGGTAAGTGATGACACTTTGCAAATTTACAAGATGAAGTGAAATAAGATATCGCCGAATATCGTCAATGAAAATATTACATAACCTGAATCGACCTTGCCCAACTTTCAGATGACGTCACATAATCTAAGTACAAACTATTGTGATGAAACTGAACGGAATCGGACAACTTGAAAATGGTCTATTGGAAAATCTAGAAAAACACAAAACTATGCAAAAATATAAGAATCTCTCCAAATTTCAATTGGAAAATTTTGACTGCAAACTGGCAGGTGATCTCTCAAGACAGGTTTCACCGTGGTAACTATAATAACTGTTAACTCATTAATCCCTAACGACACATTTGGACTGGTCTATTAAGACATTGATTTACAGATGAGTCCATTAATTGTTTTTCAGGGGTTGTTGAGTTAATGAGCATGTCTAAATTTTTTATGACAAAATGATACTGGGTACTCCTGATCAGACCCTGTAAATGCATTTTTGTTAAACTTTTGTCATGGTTTTAATTTTGTTGTTACAACAATGTATACAAAAACAATGAAATAAATGAAATTACACTCATAATAGAATTTTTTTTATTTTATATACTGTACATATATAACTATAAAGTCATGTAAAAAAAATATTCTGGTTCTCAGACAATTAGCCTTCCAAAATGGGCAAGGTTTGTAGGTATTTTATTTTTATTTTTTATTTCCAATTTATTGTTTATATACCTTGAAGGCAAGAAAATAAGAAGACTTTAATTATGTAACAAAAAATGTCTTTTATTGAGACCTTCAATAAATTGTAACAAAAAGTTGTGTGATTGTCTTGTTCACTTGGTTTTAAAACTAAAATATAATCAAAAATATAACATAGCTAAAAGATTATATATTTATCAAAACATAAAAAACATTTGAAACTACAAGAAAATTAATTGTAAATGCATCATTATAATTACCATCAATCATTATCATTACTATTTTACAAAGCTGTACAAAATGTAACTACATGTACTATGTGTCTAAAAATCAATGCAAATTCCAACAGTTTCATTTTTGAAAACAATAGCTATCCATTTTATGTATTTTATTAAAACTTTTACCTACAGTAACTAATTTTACTTTTATCATTCACCTACATTTAATTCAGATTTTAAAACTTTTACACACTATATAGGGTTACATGTATCATCATTTTAACACATCCTGAAATTCAGTTCTGTTTGGTATCGATTCTTTCATTCAGAACTCAACTTCCACTTCCTCCATAAACTGCAAGCAACAACAGAAAACACACCATGTGTTCTGTGACATTTTTCAGGCATGAGGTAAAGATTTACATGTTGAATTGTCAATAAAAGAATTATTTTAGCTTCTAATTGGGTTTTAGAAATGCATTTTGAACTACAAATAGAAGGGAATGGATCATTTTCGAAACTTAAGCCTTTTGAAATGACTGACATTTTTACTTGCTGTGCGGCAGTGATTTTTTTATGAAATGTGAATAAAATGATTTCATCGGCGATTATTTTTTGCGCACGGCGGTGTCTGAGAACCAGAAGTATTTTTTTACTTGGCCTAATACTAAAAATTGTATTAAAACAATTAAGAAAATTAACGTAAATTATAAGCCATAAATAACACTCATTTTTCCTGGCTGGTTAGCTTGATCTAAAATAAGATTTTTATGAAAACCCCTATGCCACCCAGAGCTAAACGGAATATTGACCATACCAAATTCATCCAACATTTCATTGATACAAAGCATCAGAAAAACTGTGGTCAAAGTTTAAGGAAATTGACAAACAGATGGACCAACTCCCCCCACCTATTTTTGTGACTATATGGAAATCATTGCTCCAGATGCTATCTATTGTAAAGATTAACGAGCCAGCCTGGCTCAGTCGGTAGCGCTCGACTCTGGATCGTGAGTTCCGAGTCCCGCGGGCGACAGGTTTGTTTCCTGTCTTTCGGATGAGACAGAAAAAGCTGGAGGTCCCGTGTCACAGTAGGTGTTGGCACGTTAAAGAACCCTACTGCTCAATGGCCGTAAGTGCCGAGCATAGGCCAAACTTTGAAGCCCTTCACCAGCATTTGGTGACGTCTCTATATGAGTGAAATATTCTCGAGTGGGACGTTAAACAACAATAAACAAAAAACAAAAAATGTAAAGATTAACAATATATATATATATATATATATATATATATATATATAGTAATATATATATATATATATATTAGATATATATTAAGGTAACATGTACATGTTACATATATGTGCTCATACCTGTTTCTGTAACTATAACATGGAGTCCACCTTTTTCACTTGGTGGTTCCTTAAGGGGCTTTGGTAAAGGTGAAACCATGTGACTTGGGCTATTTGTGACATTATTATTGGTTGAAGGTGGGACGATATGACTAGGATGATTTGTGACATTATTATTGGTCGACTGTGTGCCCTCCAATTTTCTTTCGTTATCCCTTATCGTTTTTGCGAGATGAGGATAACCGCCACGATCAAGTGCGGTTAGAAATTTTTCATATGCCGTTGGACCTCTTCTTGATATATCGTCTAGCAGTTTTTGTACTTCTTCTATTCTATTTTTCTCTGCCTAGAAGAATAAATAAAAAACATATCACTCCCCAATAAGCACATATGTCCCTATAAGTGCCCCTCCCCCTTTTTTTTTTACACATGGTCAAGTATCTTTTCTAGCTGGCTGAGGAGGAAATATGGACCATAAAAACATACATGTAGGTAACAGTTTATCTCTAGCCCCCAAGAAACAGAAGAGTTCTGATACATGTAGTTGTCCTTGGTGATAACTATAAAATCTTTACAACTGTGCCCTATAAAAAATTAACTCCTTTATGTTGATTTGACTACAGTAAAACCTGCTTTAATGACACCCTGTGTATAAAGACCACCTGGTCACATAGACAATTTTTTACTATCCCCAATAATACTATTTGTGTACAAAATCAACCTCTATATAAAGACCACCTCTCTATAAAGACCAGTTTTCTTGTGTCTCGAAGGGGGTCTTTATATACAGGTTTCACTGTACTGATTGGTGCCAATTAGCACCCACCCCTTTTTCGTATTTTGACAACTTGCCCTGCATGCTTATTAGGTCAAATACAGTAATGTCATTAGTATGAAAGGTCATACATAACACATAATGCCGTCAGTCCTTTTTGATTTTGCACTGTTCTTATTTCCTTGCAGAACTCCCAAAACTTTTAGGCAATTAGCATATTGATGACAGATGGGGTCAACAATCATACATGTACCTGTAAAAATTTCAACTTGTCTGCAAGTACTATTAAAATCTATTTGTCTGAATGCAAAAATTCCGAAACTCGAGTGTTACATTTCTTTTGTGTTTAAACAAGCAGTTTTCATTGAATTAAGTTTTTTCTTCGACAATTCAACTTGTCATTCCGACACATGACAAGTAATATTTACTTGTCCCACAGCCAAACAGACTTGTCCCAAGTTGTACAAAGACAAACCAAGATGTGTTGGTTAAACCCAGATTTTACAGAAAAAGTTGCAGGTCTATGGACATTTTTACAGTGCCAAATCCTGTGACTCTGATTTTTTTTTTAAACCTTTAATTTCACCCCTAAGTATGTAAATGGAATGCTCTTTTCTTTTGTCTTGGACCAGTCTATTGTGGTCAGTAGTGTTGAAAGGGTTAAGGACTCAATATATGTATATATGTGTAGTGGAATCTTGTTATCTTGAAGTTCATGGGACCACCCCTATCACTTCGAGATATCCGGAATTCGAGATAAATGAAATTTTAAATAATGTATATTTATCTATAAATCAAAATTGAATCTGGTTGTTACACCTTGATATATACATGTATCAGGGGTTAACAGACCTTTTGGGACGGGATCCTGTACCCTTCCAATTGGGAATTATATGTCACAATAGACCAAATTGGGGAAAAAGTAACTATGGTCATTTAATTCATAAGAATAAAGCCACATTAAACTTATAATTCATTTAGCTTCTCTTATTTAACTGACAACATGAACAACATGCTTGGGAAAGTTTTGCTCAAAATTGGAAAAACAAAAATAGTAAAGTTTGCATCAGGAATGGGGCCTTTTACAGGACCTACATGTTGATCCCTGTGTATTACCATCTTGATACATATATAAGCAGAATTTCAACTCATTCAATTTCTCAATAAAAAGTTGCCACTGTACATGTCTTAGTTACAGCTGCAACAAAGAAGGTATTTTATTACTTTTATTTTTCCGTCTGACAGAAAAGCAAAAAATAGTAATTAAAATACCTTTTTCGTTGCAGCTGTAACTACCGCTGTCCATATTCAAACTTCTTCATGAACATTAAACATGAATATAATATCAGTAAGTGTTTTCAAGCAGCTGTACCTGAATATACTCCAACATCAACGGTGTGAAGACCTCTAGTTCTAACAAATGATCATATATATCTCTGGGTTTCAGGTCATTGACGAGCAGCACACGGCTTTGTCTGATTGCTCTCCTGTGCCTTTCCTCCATCAGTTGTCAAATTTGTTGTTTACAATATATACATGTAGCCTAGATGTACATAAAATTAATGATCCTGTACCTTTTGAGAACTGAAAACAGAAATACAAATAGTAAAGGTATACCAAGATAAATTGGAACATCCGCGACTCCGTGTCCTGTCAAAATCAGAAATAATATATTAATATTTTTTTTAATTTTCTAAAAATATGGTGAACAGCCAACAGTATTACTGACGTTCTAATAATTTGTGCATTAGGAAATTTGAACATGTTTGATACCGATCACTGCCACTTTGTCTGACATGATCTTTGAGGCATATTTCTCATAAAGGGACATTGTAACTGTGCATGTTGAAGGTAATATTAATTAAAGGAATTATATTTAGGATCTTGATGATTTTTATGGCCAGTTGTGACGAAGGATTTCAGATATTGCCCCTAGATCTTAAAAGCGGATCGGGATCTGCCCCGTATTGGCCGTATATTATGTCACTCAAAAGTGTGAGCTCTCGATGGAAAAAGGAAAGCCAACTTCAGATTCTGTCGTAACCAACCAACTCACCAGGCCTCAAGATTATAGAAAGTATATGAATGATACTTAAAATTAATCTTCAAAATAAATTACACTTTTTCAGAAACTTCAAATGCAAAGTAGCAGTCAAGTGATGTATTTCAATCAAAACCTGCTTTGTTTACATTTTCACAAGCCGTACAGTAGACTTGTTCAGAACATCATGTAGCCTTAATCTAGGGCCTGACGAAACTTAACTTGAAAATGTAATAAATAGAATATATTTGATAATTGTCTTTGAATAACATGTTTATTACATCGAGTGAGACAGGAGAATACATATTTTAACACGAGTGCTATTCAAAAACAATTGTCAAATATCCTCTATGTATGTCTATTTTAAAATACAAATGGATGTGACCGTCTGCCACAGGTTCGGTATCATACACGCTCAAATTTCCTTTAAATTATGACGATAACTTCATTTTTATTCTTGAAATGGTAGATCTGATGTAACTGACATATAAAACACACATTTTTATATAAAAGATTTCAAACTGAAAATAAAAAAGCATAGGTTCGACAAAGTTCGGTTAGGTTCTTAGTTTCGGTGTTTAGACCCTCCGCTGACAAGTTGCCTGTCACCCCTAGCTGTTAGGAACTAATTTGGACTTGTAACTTGTATATTCATTTGTAATAACGATATATACTTACATGGTCGCAAATGTTTAGATTTCAAATTACAAAAATAAAGAATGGATTTTGGCATATCGAAAAAGAACGTAAGGGATTTTCCAAAATGACGTCACGGTGCGACAATAAAATTCAAAGTTGGAAACGGATTCAGGAAACCCGTCCGTAATGCTTTACGTGTTTTATGTTACCAGAAAGTCTGACAAAAAATTGTTACATCTTAAAAAGTCTTTTTTTCCGCATGATCAGATGTCACATTTTGTATGCATGATTTTAAATCAATATCTACAAATATTGCAAATAAAAACGATATATGTAGGTCTGCTGTGTCACTGACCACATTCACATGCAAAAATTGATGCAACTTTTTTATCTTTCTTTATACATCTCTGTAAAACAATATTTTTAAAAAAAAAGAAAAAAGAAAAAAATAATTAAAAAAACCTATCACAGTCATCTCCCATTCAGGTTCAATACAATTTTGAGTGTTAACCATTAACGTTTTAAAGTTTCTATGTTTATTTTGTTATGTATTTACATTGTTTTGTTTTGTAGTAAAGATGAGTTTTGCAAGATACATTTTTTTAATATCTCTTTTTAATATGTGTAAATAGGGAATTGTGACTTAAATAATTCAAATTTATATTTAAATTGCTGAATCTTGAAAACAGATAATTAACAAATTATTTGCACTATTTGATATTCCGAGTTTTATGGTATATGTTTCATCACAATTGATGTAGAAATGACTCTCCATGAACATTTTGAAAAATTGCAGATTTACATGAAATATAGAGGCCGAAAAACAAAGTTGCATCGATTTTGGCGCATCACTGTACGTATTATAAAAATGTTATTCTTATCTAATTCACTTAGATTGCATTTTTACCTATCTTAGTTACACTGACACCTTTTCTATCACCTTTGTGGGATAGCAGGGTTTTGGTTAAAACTGCCATGTCATAGACATACTATATATAACGTGTTAACAAGGCAAATGGTCGGTAATTTACTGTCTGTTGTTTACTGCATGTAAAATTGTCACTTTTACAAAAGTAAATAAAAAATCGAGTTTTTCACCTTTCACTTTCAAAATGTAAATGATTCAATTTCTTCTTCTTCTTCCAGTAGGGTACCCGACAAAATTCAGTATATTTTGTTGGATATATTGATATTTAATTTATTATAAATTCTGAAGGTCGTGCTTTTTAAAGAGAATGTTTTTATACATATCTGTCATGGTCCGCCCTCCTGTGTATACGATATAGATTAGATGTCTACTCTCACTACACAAATATCAAGCGGCTACAAACATCGTATACAAGTCAAACGGCCATCATACACCGTCGTATACAAGTCAAACGTCTAGAACCATCGCATACAAGTCAAACGGCTACTACCATCGTATACTAGTCAAACGGCTACCACCATCATATACAAGTTGAACTGCTACCACCATCGTAAACAAGTCAAACGGCTACTACCATTGTATACAAGTCAAACGGCTACCTCCATCGCTTTCAAGTTAAACGGCTACCATCATCGCTCTCAAGTCAAACGGCTACCACCATCGCTTTCAAGTCAAACGGCTATCACCATCGCATATAAGTCAAACGATTACCAACATTCAATACAAGTCAAACGGCTACCACCATCGTATACAAGTCAAACCGCTATCACCATCGTATACAAGTCAAACGGCTACCACCATCGCATACATGTAAAAATCAAACGATCACCACCATCTCAAGTTATAAATGTCAAACGATGCCACCACCGCATGCAAGTCAAAGGACTACCACCACCAGTCGGTGGTGTCTTGGAGTGTACACTGTAACTGTGTTTTCTGCTCTGCCACTGAAGACATACCACCAACATAAATATTGAAAACATATTCGATTTCGGCGCCAACATGATTAAAAAAAAGAACGAAAAACAAAAAAATCAAATATAATTGTGAAACGGTTGACTCGACTTGTTTTCGAACTCGAAACCATTAACTTGCGATAATTTAAAAAAGAGACAGTATTTACTTATGAGTGACCAGGTGGTTTCTGAAGGTCGGGGATAAGACATTCGAGGATATACAACAAGGCCAGATATATGTTTTCTACCTACATTGTAAGATTAAGGAAAAAGTTTTACATTAATTTGTAAAAAGGTTCCGTAGAATAAAGGTAGCTCCAAGACCACTTACAATACGCGATGGAGTACGAACAACACTATATTGAGCATGGAGCAGATTACATAAGCCAATCGTAGAGTTTGGATCATTCATGTACAATATTCATTGAACAAACACATAATCACACGGCTTTGGCCTTAGCAAAGATCAGTTGACAATAAAGCCCGTGAACATATTATAGTTTCACACCAGAGGTTCTATTTCACCAGCATGAATGACAAAGGCGTAGACTTGGAGGGGGATAATCCAAAGTAAGTCCTCACTTTGTATAAAACACACACACACACACACACACACACACACACACACACACACACACACACACACACACACAGATATATGTATATATATATATATATATATATATATATATATATATATATATATATATATATATATATATATATATATATATATATATCCATGCAATATTGCTCTGACATACGATGTATACAATTATTTTGCAATACTCAAATTATTATAAATATTTTGAATTGTATTTTTCGTATTGAAACAATTTGAAATACAATATGTATAAGCCATTCATTGCCAATTCAAGACATTTGGGGAGGTCCCTTTGGACATTAATGGCCTGTTCGAAAGCATTGTATGCTGGTATTTTGTAACTCCCATATCTTAAAAATAATAATCCACTATGGTATTACTATTATGGAATCATAACTGTCGTTACCCATTTGTTGTTAGTGTCTGCTTTGTATTTAAGATATGGTAAGTGGTTTACTGAGATTAAGAAATATTGTATTATGAAATTGGAACAAATTTGTTATATTCATAAAATTACCATATTTCTTCACTTACTCTTAACATAACATCTACATTATTGACGTTGCCTTGTTGTCCTAAACTATAAGACTTTGGCAACTTTCATATTTGTGTTTGTGCGAATAAACCCTTGTCATTATTTTGCACATGGCTTCTTTTGTATTTTATCATTGCCTTTACCTATACTTTTTCTTCACTAGAAAAAGTTAAGAATTTTTAAGTTTCTACAACGAAACCAAACGTAATACGTCAGATAAGATTTTGTTTGTTTTATTGCGCGTCCTATACTTACCCTTTTACAGGCAGTATTTCCGTAGTTTCGTTGTTTGCATAAAATACGCCTGGGTAAACACCGTGTGTTTTGTAGTAGATTTGGTATGTTTAGCTATTTAGGAGAGTTTAAATAGTATTAGAGTTTTATCACTTTAATAAATCGTTTATGTAATCGCCAAGAGACGACCATGTGCAAACACGTATACTTTTAAAACATCCAGATGAGACGAAGTCGCTGAAAAATTAGAAATTTAAATAATTGTATATATTGTTTCCATGGAACATTTGCGATGGATGTGGTATGCCAGCAGAAGACGCTGACTCCTTCCGGACAACTGGTCTTATCCCGTTTGGGATTCGTAATTGTTCTCCATGTTGAGACCATTTGCACATGTAATTCGTCGTGTTATAATGGACTCGAGTTTTTAATTCTTCAATTTTACTTATGTATATATCAACATAGTAAATATGTTTACATCTATATTGTATACATGTCTTCATCTATATTGTATGTATGTATACATCTATATTGTATGGATGTTTAGAACTATATCGTATGTATGTATACATCTATATTGTATGGATGTTTAGAACTATATCGTATTTTTGTATACATCTATATTGTATGGATGTTTAGAACTATATCGTATGTATGTATACATCTATATTGTATGGATGTTTAGAACTATATGATATATATGTATATTCTATATTGTATATATGTCTACAACTATATTGTATTGTATGTATTCATACGTCTATATTGTATGTTTATCTAGAACTATATTGTATGTATGTATACATCTATATTGTATGTATGTATGTATACATCTATATTGTATGTATGTATACATCTATATTGTATGTATGTCTAGAACTATATTGTATGTATGTATACATCTATACTGTATTTATGTCTGCATCTATATTGTATGAGTACATAATTTACTTTGGTTTGAAATAGATCGAAGTTGACAATATATAATTATATACATGTATATACTAGTAGTATGATAACTATCTTCGCCGAGCAGACCTGACTCAGTCGGTGGCACGCTCGACTCTTGATCGTGAGGTCGTGAGTTCGAGTCCAGCCGACAGCAGGTTGGTTTCTTATCCTTCGGATGAGACAGTGAAAACCGAGGTCCCGTGTCACAGTAGGTGCTGGCACGTTAAAGAATCCTCACTGCGCAATGGCCGTAAGTGCCGTGCATAGGCCAAAATTTGAAGCCCTGCACCGGCATTTGATGACGTCTCCATATGAGTGAAAGATTTTTGAGTGGGACGTTAAACAACAATAAACAAACAAACAAACAAACAAACAAACAAACAAACAGCTATCTTTACCGACTCTGTAAGGATTAATTACAATACCAAAGTTATAGTTTTACAAAAGGGGCCAAAAACAAATGCTCAAGATGATCGTTTCTGTCAACAAGACTTCATCAGTTGAGCTCAAATTTGATATAAAAGCACTAGTATATTTCCGAATGAAAAAATGGAATCATACAAGGCCACATAATATGATTGCTAATGTTATGTCCATAATGGTAGTTTGCACTAAAATATAAATCTTTAGTTATATAATTATTTATATAAACGAAAAGGTTAAGAGGTTCATGCAAACAGACAAGCAGCAACGTCAGGAGTAAATTCAAATTTCATGACATCTAGACAACACAACATCTCGCTATCTCAAACATTTCAAATTTACTTGTCACACATTTTGTATATAGACGCCTACGTTTCAGAGGTATTTTTAATTGATATTCATGAGGTCATTGTAAACAACAACAACAACAACAACAACAACAACAACAACAATATGAATCTAGGACAAAGGACAAAACTAAGAAAATGTGCATAGATTTATATCACGAGGTCACGATGTAGGACAAGATTGATAAGACAGTCTCACGATTTGTAACCAGTCCTGGATAATGAACCTAATAATTTGGACTTCATATTTATATTTTTTTATGAAACAATCCCTCGATCTCTATGATATGAATTTGAAATTCCGTCATTTCCATGTACTTTAATGCAGATTTGGAAATGTCAAGGCGATAGCTGATACATCTTTCAAGCATCGAACTTTTCATGATAGATATAGTGGGGTGGCACGTTGGAGAACTCTCAATCCATTTTAATAAATCCACGTGGTGTAATGTACTCCACGTAGTACATGTATTCTATTCACATGACCATACACATGATTGTAGGGCATTAAAACAATCAAATACTATATAATGAACTTTTTCACTCTCTCTTTTCAGGTTCAAAGATCCTAATAAGTCCAGAATCGTGATTGGCCTCCTATTAACATTATTGACCTTGGTTGCGGTTTCTGTTGCTTTAGTTGTATTAGTTATACGTGATAAGGACAATGATGATAATGGTAGTCTCCCACAGGTCGCAGCTCAACAGCATTCAAATGTGAAACCTACAACGCCCATACCTCACCCAGCAACAGCTACGCCAAAGGCTGATGATAAATGCAGAACTATTGTATTGCCATTAATAACAGTATCTGCCAGACATCAGGAATAACAGATATTTTACATCGGGATTTGAGATTCCGTGTCCTCTTTGTACATACATGTATAAAATAAATCATTTCTTTCAATAGTCTTGCATTATACATATACCTTTGCATTTATATGTTTAGAACTTGTAACTCTGATTTTAAGTTCCATCCAACAGAGTTAAAACGTTTACACATTATAACGAACGCACGACTAAAGAACAGTTTGTTTCCATCTCATTCTTATAAGTTTAATTTTTATTCTTTTGCTTGTGAGGATTTTTAAACAACGCATTTCGATATACGGAAGGCCGCATCAAAACCATTCATTTTAAAACGATATACAGAAGGCCGCAAGGGAGATAAGTACATTGTAAAACTGTCCTGGTTTTAGATAAGCTGAGCTAAATGCTCTGGGTGACGTATTGCAACGTGTTTAGAATTTTTTTTATGAATATATTCGTACATAGACATGAGTCTGACAAATTTTTAGCGTGTGACAGGACCTTAAGAGCGGAAGTAAAGACAATTTAATAGTTTTACAATTTACACATCATCGCTTTTTTACACTTGTTAGATTCATTAACAACTATGCATTGGTTTGATTTTATTTAAGCATTTGGTTTATTCAAGATATATAAACAGAAGTACTGACACAAGAGGCAACATGTCCAAAGTGTTTTGTACTTGTACGCGGATTAGATATTGAAATGCAAATCAAAACACGTTTTGATATTTGAAAGATGATGTAAATTATACACATGAGGTTAATTAGGGTGTATATTTGTTTTTGTAGATATCTGCATGAGAGAAGATTGCGTTAGGGCGGGTAAGTATATAAATATATAAATATATATATATATATATATATGTGTGTGTGTGTGTGTGTGTGTGTGTTGGTAGTATGGATCATAAGCCCACATCAAACTATCGGGTTTGAACTCAAGATCTAATGATCACGTCAATTTTGTACGTCACTTCAATTTCTTCATTCATCTGAAAGTTGGCGATGACCGCTTGAGAGTGGTATAACAACACAAGTTATGACAGAAACAAAAAAACAGATACCAAGGTACCATTGAATTTTTTGAATTTTGAATGTTGTTTTATGCCACACTGAACAATTTTTCAGTCATATAGTTGCAGCCAGATTTAAATGGCGGAAGAGAGATTCGGTTGCAACATATCCGGGAAAAGACCATCGACCATCTGCAAGTACACTGGCAACTTTTTTCACATAAATCAGCTTAGCTTCCAATGCAACTCGATTCTACGCTGACAGGAAGTGATAGACCTCATGGTTAAAGAGTGATCATTTTACCACTCGGCCATGGATGCCCCAGTATTGATGGCAAATTAATGAGGTCCCATGAAACAATTACACAAATAAGGTGAACATTACACAAGGACCTCCGACAATTCAGAGGTGGGATCAGGTATCTTGGAGGACCGCCGTGAATCCACAGTTAACATGGTTGAGTTCAGTGGAAATAATTGAGGATTGATTCCTTGTCATTATCAGTTAATTCCATTCAACAACCAGAACAGATAACTCAACTTTTCATTCAGTGAGACACTGTAGTTGCACCGAAACAAGGTAGGTATGCCGACCGTAAAATTTGCAAAAACGTTGAAAAACGCGATATGATTTATTCTGGTGACAAGGTATAAATATGGAGATAAAATATGTAACAGAAAGAAAAGTTTACATAGGTATATAATATACTTATATATGGATTTTGACTATGCAAATATAATAAAATCTATTTCAAAGATTACAGGGTGCACACTGTAATTGACAATTTGTATCTTTGCTGTGAACTCAAGTAGTTAGTATTGAAGGACCTGACTGTTCAATCTTATTGCCAACATTCCCTGTGTTGTTAGGTGTTTTCCAGTATATAAGTGTCATCTATGTTATAACCCCTGTTGCTCAATGAATGCATAGCAACGACAGAAGCACGGCGCAGTTAAACTATAAAATCAAATGTTAATGTAACCAAAACCTAAAGATGATTAAGTACTTTGAAATACTTATTTTACGATATGGCGTTTTTTTCATCATATACTAGGGGTTTCCAAACAGTTATCTTGTTTCTGGAATTTACAAAGTCATAAAACGTCAGTTAAGGCAATTGAACCCGTCTTGAAGAGACCAGTCTTGTGAAAGGCCACCTGTTTTTTGAGACCACATTCTGAAAACCACTTGCTTAAATAATCCTATAAATAAAACCAACCTCTCTTGAGAGACCACCTGTCTTTTGACACCACATTTTCGTCGTAGATGCGGGTGGTTTCTTAAGACAGGTTTTTATTGTAGTACATTCTCTGCACGTGTCATTTACGTGACATTATAAACTGAAAACTTACCGAATCTCTCCGGATGTCTCCCAGAATTAGCCTACCACAAATCATGATTAAGTCACAGAGTGGATGAATACTAACCTTCTAAAAGTCATGACGTGACATAAGGTGTTACGGAGAATTAGAATCCTTTGTTTAAAATGTAACACAAGATTTTGTGTTTTGATATCTTCACATAACATCAGATTTTGAATTATCGAGAAAAAGAATACAATGTACTTGCATTACATGTACCTGTATTTTCGTAAATAATTGAGTATTTATGCTCATACTTTAGCTGCAACACTGTTAGATTCAATAGACGCCACTGCAGACCCCTGCGAAGACTTTTACCAACACGCATGTGGTAGATGGATCAAGTCAAATGTCATCCCAGAAGATAAAAGTACTGCGGGGGTTTTTGAAACAGTTGAGAATGACGTCAATATCATCCTTAAATGTAAGTAAATCAATGTACTATACCAACGTACCAACACAAGATAAATATAGAGATACAGAATTTACACAACTGCTAGGGTATATCTATTTTTAAATAGCACCGTTTGGGGTTCATGATTAATCCGTTATTATTCTAGTATTCGTGTTTTTGTGTTCGTATCACTTGGCTATCGATTTGGTATATATACTTCCGGTTCGAAAATTTACTTACATCAGATATAAAAGCAGATGCTTGGTTTCATAAATAAATCAAAATGTCACACGATTTCAAGTCTACTGAAGCCTATTGGTTATTGCCATAACATGACTAATAACAGTCATCCAACATCCAGATATAACCGATTGTTTTTGCGTATTCATGTCATCATAATCGTTATGCGTGTCAATGACTTCTAAATCAAACTGCGTTACCAGTTAGCACGTCAAGTTAATTAACTCATGTGTGTGATTAGGTTGGAACGCTTTGCCTTTTCTGAAAGAAAAGACACCAAATCAGACATATTCCACACTTTGAAAATGTTGTCTACCTACATTTCGTTTCGTCATCAACTCGAAGGTACAAACACCGGAAATCGCTATGGCTAAACAAAGTTGAAGTGGCGCAAAAAAAACCCCAGAGCCACAACAGATTACCTACGATCCCGAAACAGGGCTATTCAAATGAAGATCACCCTTTTTAAAAAATTGAATATCAAACCTTTCTGTTAGAATTTATCAACATATCTGCCAACAGTATACGATCGATTCTTACTGGAGCCGAGCCTTATTGTATGGTATTTGCTTTTTTACATTGGAAGCTCGGTGATCTTTCACCCTGGACATTGTACCAGTATTTTCTACGTCATGACCGCCAGCGTGTACTATGCGTCCTAGCGAATTTTTGTAAATATTTCGTAAGAATGTTGTCATGTGGGAACTTTATCCATAAAGTCATTAAATATGACCAGAGTCATAAATTCTTACTCCTATTTATTACGTTTCATATACAGTAAATCTTAAGTTATCGTGAATTCTTAAATTTTATTCATTTTCTTTCTTGGAAATGAAACCGGATGTTTACAAATAACGTTCTCGTGCGCAAGTCAATCAACAACAAAAATGGCCACTGCCATTACCGATAATCGAGGTCAGAAAGTCTTAAAGGGTTTAACTAGGATCTCGAGTATTGAAGAGTATCCTTCAAGTCTAAATACAGAATAAATTATGGCAATGACCTTCTTTTTGATGGTTTCTTTGATCTAAACTTCAAAAAAGTACTTTCCACACAGTAATTACAATACTGTTATGAACAAAAAAAAATCAGTTAAATCATTGTCAACTTTTATTTCATAAACACTTAACTACTGGATGTGAAGATGTCCTGGGAAAGGATATTGAAACGGACGATATTGATGCTGTCAAAATAGCGAAGAATTTATTTCGATCGTGTGAAAACCTTGGTAAGTAAATATGATGCTTGACGAAATTCTGATAATTTTGAAACGATGATGATGATAAAACGAAATTGTTGAAACTTGGAATGATTTTAGAACAAATATTTTATTTGGCCTTGTAATGATTAGGATTTTGTGAAAACGATTTTCTCGTGTGTTTTACCGATTACGCGAGTTAACACGAGGTCAACGCAAACGTTACTGACGGGATGATTTTCCGCGGCATGTTGACACTTTTCCTCTGGTAACTTCGATATCACTTAATAATTGACCGATAACAATAGTGAATGTTATAGTCACCTTTGTTTAAGTTATTTTAACGATACAGTATTACCTTATGTATAGAATAGTATATCACCGTTCATCAACAAATAAAAATACAGTGGAACGTCGGTAATACGACCACCTAACGGTAGTGGTCTGATTAGTGAGGAGGTCTCTTAAAGGTCAGCTGAATTGAATTTTAACAATTTACGAATATTTACATAAATTGTTCCTTTATAACTATCTATAAATAAACTACAAGTAAACGCAATATTTACATTCACACTTAGTACCCGTGAAAAAAAAAAAAGTTCGTATGAGTTATCTCTCTTGTAACAAACCTCCTATCAAGCGATGTGCACCGCCACCGCCACGCCTCTACTGTTTCGCTGCTCGCAAAATGTAACAAATAATTAAATTAAAATCATATTACTAAACGAAATTGGTGAACACTAAAGTCGTACAGCATAGATAAAGCCTGTTTTCTAAATAAAAAGTGGTAGACATCTTCAATAGTCCAATAATAACATGTTTATTTACTCACCCCGCCGACGGTCTTAAAACTAGCCCTAGGTCTAGCTTAGGCAAAACATAAAATCTGGGCTGACATGATGCTAATGAAGAAACTGTCAAGAGATTGAATATCTATGGTCTTAAATGTGATGTGGTCCCTTGAGTGAGGTTTTCTTTAAGCGAGGTTCCACTGTAGTCTGGTAATTATTGTTGTTCAACCACAGCTAAAAAATTAAAAACGTTTGAACCTCGCCCAAGGACCATCTCTCTGTGGAGGTCAACTCACAGTTAAGAGCCTAAAATTTCTTAATATCAAATGTTAAGTAAGTCCAGACTCTCGTCTAAGATACCACTTCACTATTCAAACAACTTGAAATCAGTCAGTTAGCTGGATTTAGATGTTCCACTGTACATTGTTTATTTTTCTCTTGTATTGTGAGATTTTAAATTTGAAATGATTCTTAAATATAATTCTTGACAGAGGAGATAGAGAAATCGAGTATGAAGAAAGCTAGGGAATGGCTTGAAAGTTTCGGAGGATGGCCTGTTCTTGGTTCTAAAGAAGGTGGAAGATGGAATGAATCTGCTTTTGATTTCACAAAAGTAATGATAAACTTTCGACGTTATTCCAATTCTGCCCCGATAATGGTTTCACACGTGTACGATGACTATAAAGATCCGACGAAAAACATCATTTATGTGAGTATTCTTTGTTATCATGGAGACCTCCGTGCCAAGTGGTTAGAGCATCACACTCTGACCTCACATCTGGTCAGTGCAGGTCCGAACCCCGCTGGAACCAAAGTTGATTTTTGTGAGAAGATTTAACTGTTTACTTGAGGAAGGTCGGTGATCTCGTCCGGGCTATATATTGTAACTGGGTTCTCTCCTCTACCGAGAAAAACTGGACGCCACCATACATCTAAAAAATTGTTGAGTGTGGCGTAAAACGTTATGTATAATTTCGCTAACCTGGATTTATCGCTTTTCTGGATACTACAAACGTACATACATTATTACTTTATACAATATAGATATTAAAAAGTCCCAAATGCCAAATATTTCTACTTTTTTAGTTTATATTTACATTTTGTCCTTCTTTTTTTCCAGCAAACAAGTATTGCGTATAATATGACGTATGCACTATGTCACTATACCTCTTGTTTACATTATGTTTGGGCATGGTTACATCAACAGAACACATAACCTTTAAAATCACATACCCAGAAACAATAGCAAATAACATTTATGTAAGGAACTGAATTCGAAATGTCACAATAAAACACGTGTTTCACATACAGTAACACCAATTATAGTGGCCACCTCTATATAAGGATAACCTGGTTATAAATGCCAGTTTATTCAAGTCCCTTGACTACATACTACATACAACTAAATTGAACCTGTGTATAAGTGTCACCTGCACATAAAAGTCAATATTTTCTGGTCCCTTGGGAGGCCCCTATATACAATTTCTACTGTAACAATTTCGTTTTGTGGAACTACATGTATATTTACCTGGCAACCTATCGAAGTAATTATCGTTACGGTAGCTTCTCGCTTCCCCACTTGGAATTGTTATTGTTAACAATATTTACTGCTGGTGGAACGTTTGTGCCCCCGGACGTAACCCAGTACCTGGTATTTCGGTACCAGCCGATTATCTTATAATAAAGTAATTTTTTGTTCAGATACTATCAATTAAAAACTAAACTTCTCCAAAATAGGTTATTTATCTCTATAGTGAGAATTTCCAATACGGATTTGGCAATTTATTGGCTTTGTATGATACCATTTTTCTTTTGGATTTATGCATTTATATTAAAGTCACGTTCAACTGATGAAGCCCTATTGACAGAAACGATCGTCTTGACCTATCTTCTAATACTATAACTTTGATATTGGTAATCTCAGACACACACACTGTAAAAATTACTGTAGATGTCCTCATACGTTTTTCCAATCGTCAATTATACACCTGTACAGAACATTGAAGTCACATTCCGGAGGAAGTTATTGTAACATTTAATATTTGCTTTAGAAAACCACTCCTTGCATGAATTTTTTAACAGAATTTCATCCCAAGTCTCTAAATTTACTTCACTGAAAGCTGTGACATTCCACATAAGCAATCCTTACTACGCTTCCGATATGATTGGCTGACAATCTAAAGAGTAGTTAACTCGAATAATTCAAGCCCGCTCCGTTTTCGATTCTCTCCATTCTACGAGGTTAATGTAATGATCGTAGTGTTTGTTTATTGTTGTTTAACGTCCCACTCAAGAATATTTCACTCATATGGAGACGTCACCAAATGCCGGTGAAGGACTTCAAATTTTGGCCTATGCTTGGCACTTACGGCCATAGATCAGTGAGGGTTCTTTAACTTGCCAGCACCTACTGTGACACGGGACCTCGGTTTTCACTGTCTCATTCGAAGGATAAGAAACCAACCTGCTGTCGGCTGGACTCGAACTCACGACCTCACGATCACGAGTCGAGCGTGCCACCTACTGAGTCAGGTCTGCTCGGCGAAGATAGTTATCATACTACCAGTATGTACATGTATATAATTATATATTGTCAACTTCGATCTATTTCAAACCAAAGTAAATTATGTACTCATACAATATAGATGCAGACATAAATGCAGTATAAATGTATACATACATACAATATAGTTCTAGATAAAATACAATATAGATGTATAAATACATACAATATAGTTCTAGATAAACATATAATATAGATGTATACATACATACAATATATTTCTAGAAATATATACAATATAGATGTATACATACATACATACAATACATACAATTCTTTAACGTGCCGACACCTACTGTGACACGGGACCTCCAGATTTTACTGTCTCATCCAAAAGACAGGAAACCAACGGGACTCGAACTCACGACCTCACGTAATGATCGTAGTAAACGGAATATAACGACTGAACTACTCGGGAAAAAGAGTAGTAAGCGTTTTCATTATACGGTATGTCAAATGCAAAATATCGGGAATACGTAATGGAGTCAGGACGATTTGTACACGGAAGTGAGTACGGGTACCTGGAATCATAGGGGTCTTGCTACGAGTACAAAATATCCGACTGATTTTACCAAACAAAATAACAGAATTACCGCCAAATGTATGTCTTTGTTCAATAATGTTTTAATCGAAGTAAAATATAAGCTAATGTTTTGTAGATCTGTACATGATGTGTTGATTCTAGAATAGGCTATTAATCACGGGCACTTTGTTTTCGTTCCCATGCCTCGTTTTCTATATCTCCTCATACTGTTTTAAGACCATTGCAATATTTATGAACATCCGAATACGACACATTTTCCCTTAGAGAGGATATATGTTTCCCGCCACTCGATTTCTTAGTTGTCGATGGGACGATTGGAAATCACCATTACCAATTAGAAATTTATCATTGCGGTAAAATGCATTAACAGACATCTTTACAAATGTATCACATTTTCAGAAATGAGATTGTAAAGTCATTGCTTTACAGTAGATATTGTTTTTTTTTTGTTTTCTGTAATTTCAGATAGATCAGCCTTCTCTGGGAATGCCAAACAGAGATTATCTTCTCAAAGAAAAGAATAATACAGAACGCCAAGCATATATAAAATATGCCACAGATGTGGCTGAACTGTTTGGTGCAACAAAATCAGACGCTGAAAAGCAAATGAAAGAAATTGTGGATTTTGAGACAAAATTAGCCAACGTTTGTATATTCGCATACACTGAATTAATATTCGCATTGTTCTAACATCTTTTCTGTTTAAACATAAAATGTATTAGTACTATCCCACCATTACCACCACCACAACCACTACTACTGCCACCACCACTACTACTACTACTACTACTACTACTACTACTACTACTACTACTACTACTACTACTACTACCACTATTATTACTACTACTACTGCTACTATCACCACCACCGCCATCACCACTATTACTACTACTACTATTACAATAAAGAATACTTCTTCACCTACTACAACTACCACCATCACCACCACCACTATTACTGCTGCTTCTACTACCACCACCACCATTACTGCTACAACTACTACTACCACTACTACTACTACTACTACTCTACTACTACTCTACCACCACCACCACTATTAATACTACTAATACACAACCACTACTACTGCCACCACCACTACTACTACTACTACTACTACTACTACTACTACTACTACTACTACTACCACTATTATTACTACTACTACTGCTACTATCACCACCACCGCCATCACCACTATTACTACTACTACTATTACAATAAAGAATACTTCTTCACCTACTACAACTACCACCATCACCACTATTACTGCCGCTGCTACTACCACCACCACCATTACTGCTACAACTACTACTACCACTTCTACTACTACTACTACAACTACTACTACTACAAGTACCACCACATCCACTATTATTACTACTACTACTGCTACTACCACCACCACAACTATCACCACTATTACTACTACTACTATTACAATAAAGAATACTTCTTCACCTACTACAACTACCACCATCACCACCACCACTATTACTGCTGCTTCTACTACCACCACCATTACTACTACTACTATCACTACTACTACTACTACTACTACTACTACTACTACTACTACTACCACTACTACTACTACTACTACTACTCTACTACTACACTACCACCACCACCACCACTATTATTACTACTAATACTGCTACTACCACCACCACTACCATCACCACTATTACTTTTACTACTACTATTACAATAAAAAATACTGCTTCACCTACTACAACTACCACCATCACCACCACTACTACTGTATACAGGGAAATTTTCGCCCCGTTTTATTTTCGCTCCTTTCGCCCCCATCATTAGTGGGCGAATTCAAAAATGGGTTAATTCAAAACGGTAAATTTATCTATTTTTATTAATTGGAGAAATATTCCATTATATATTTCATTTTGAACAATACACAAAATTGTTTAAAAAACTTTAATGCAAAGTAGATATGAACAAGTACTGACTGTTAAATAAAACTTCGCAATAAAAATCATATTTAATCAATGGTAAACATCGCTGATTGTTAAACATGTTACGTTAATTCTTGAATGGAATTATAAAGAGTTTCGGCGAATTTGAAACGGGTCGAAACTGTTTGCAAGTGTAGTAGGGCGAAAATAACACGGGGCGAAAAATACTGCTTCACCTACTACAATTACCACCACCACCACCACCACCACTACTACCAATACTACTACTACTACTACTACTACTACTACTACTACTACTACTACTACTGCCACTACTACTACTAGTACTAGTACTACTACTACTACTACTACTACTACTACTACTACTACTACTACTACTACTACTACTACTACTACTACTTCTACTACTACTACTACTACTACTACTACTACTACTACTACTACTACTAAACGTAGCAATATTTCCATTTCTCTACTTGATGCTTGCAATCGAATTGGTTATATTTCAGGAAGGATCAAATATTTTAAAATAATTAATTAAATTATATTAATTTTGATAATTCAGTTGTCAATGCCAGATGTGGATAGAGTAGATGATGAAAAGTTATACAATAAAATGACGATTGCTGAACTAAAGAAGAACTCATCAAAGGTACTCATAGTATTGATAAAAGTATCATATTATTAATACCGTATCAGCAGACATTTTAGCGAGGTTTCTATTTTGGCATTATTAGCGAGTTTGTTTTTAAACAACATTAAAATTGAATATCGCTAATTCATTCCTCATCGCAGGTAAGAGTTATCTTTTGTTAATCATGAAATCACAAAAAATACTTCTCGCTAAAATTCCATAGATTATTTTTAGCACAAAACGCTAAATTTGCGTCTCGCTAAAATTTTCCCTAATACGGTATAATTTTACAGTATTATTTGTTCTTGTTGTCACAGAATGAAGCGCACACGCTTTCTATTTGGACGTTTTATTTACTTTAGACACATACAGGAAATTAACAACCAGGCTATACGGGAAACGCGACGATTTCGGTAATCCCAGCGTAAAATGCCAATATTTAAGAAGTAAGATCCCCCAACCACCTGCATATGGTGTTTATATCTCCCAAAACGATTCGATATGCAACATAAGTGTTTATTCAACATATGAACAATTCTTATACAAAAGTAAAGTTCTTACTAGCAAGTTGTTGACACGGGGATATCGAAAATCGCGCTTGGTGTCAACGTTCCTCAAGTTTTACGGTCGTTATGATAATCTTGTTTGCGATTACTCTGTTTCACTAAATGAAATGTTGAGTTACCTGTTAGTGGTTCTGGAGTCATTTGTTCCAATTGTGACGGGGATTTCTTCCTCACCTAATTGATTTGAATTTGATTGTGGACTCACGAAGGGCGTGACCGGTCAACAGGGGATGCTTACTCTTCCATGGCACCTTATCCCACCTCTAGATTTCTAGAAGTCCGTGTTTGTCCAATATCACCAGATTTATAATTTTATCTGAGAATTTTATATTATAAATTGTTGACATTGAGTTACAGCCAACTATAACAAGAGCAGCTGAGCCACAAATTTCTGAATGTACCTGGATATGAACTAAACTGGAGTCCTGGCTCACTGATGCAAACGCCACCTTCAGTATACCAGGCTAAATATAAACGTGTTATCTTGATTCAACATTCGATTTGATATTAGTTAAAATTTGTACCTATCAACAGTAGCATTTACTTCTCTATACATGTACATACAATAAACCTGTACGAAAAGCCTAAGATTCGTGAGTCTACGATGTTAAAGCACGTCCATAACCAATGTTAGGTATTTTCGTTAGGAATATTATTATTTCTTAGTGATTTTCAGATTAAGAACACTCTTGTCCAGACAAACACTGATCAATCGACTTTGCCTATTTACTCTATAAAATCTATATAAGAAATTGAATGTTGTCATTCTTTTACAAATCTTGGAGTGTTTAAAAGTAGTGTATTGCTTGTTTTGTAGTTCGATTGGATTCAATACTTCAATGGTATACTCGGTGTTGATGGAGTGGGGTTGAAAGTTGATGAAAATGAGGCACTCATTGTCGCCAGCCCTGAATATATTAATGAAGTTTTTGACATCATCGAGAATACACCACCGAAGTTAGAACCTTGTATATCATCATCATCATCATCATCATCATCAACAGCAGCAGCAGCAGCAACAGTATTATTGTCATCATCATCATCATCATCATCATCATCATCATCATATCAACATCATTATCATCTTCTGCATTCACCTTCGCCAGTACTAAAATTCCAAAAGTTTTCTAAAGCTAAGATAGTCATCTTTTTACAGTGTTTACTCTTAGACAGATTTCGGCTATACTTTTAGATTTATTATTTGACCTTGTATGATACCCCTTTCTCTTTGGAAAATACATATACATTTTAAATTTGAGATCAGCTGATGAAGTCTAATTGACAGAAACGATCGTCTTGAGATTTGTAACTTTGGTATTATGTTTAAAATATTTATTAACTTGTGACGGTAGGACAGTTTATTTTAAACAATGAAAATAATTTTAAAAATTTCAATTAATATTTTCACTCATGAAGCTTCCAGGAAATGTAAATCTGTTTTTCATCCCAGTGTGTCTCAATTGGTGTTGAAATTGTAAAACAATTTTGCAATAAAATATATTTTACAATCAATCGACACAATTTGAATTTCTTGAAAAAACACATTTGGTTATGAGGTATACTAACATTTATCCCATATTGATTGAAAACATTACTGGTTCTGTTCATTTAACATGGAGTATTAAACTTTACAGTGTAATTGCAAATTACTTGTGCTGGCGTGCAATCATGTGGCTGGTAGACGGTTTACCTGAAAGTGTTCGGGCGGCTCACCTTCAATATAGGAAGGTAATACCTTATACGTTATCAAATAAAGTATTGTATGACATTATATTGGATATTCAAATGTCAAAATGACGTAAGTTTCTATTATATATATATATATATATATATATATATATATATATATATATATATATTTCGATTAAAATAACTATGAAGTATAAAAAAAACAAACAAGAAAAACATTTTGCAGAACAATTTCAGTTTCTCTAATATATATAAATGTGTTGTTACCAGGTATTGATTGGATCAGGTATTGAAGAACCAAGATGGCAGACTTGTGCCTTAAAAGCTAACTCGGATATGGGCTTAGCAGTTGGAAAACTTTTCATTGAAGAAGCCTTTGATTGATCAGGATGCCAAGAAAAAATGGCAGAATAATACTAACTCGTGTCTCTCAGCAGTTTTCTTTTCATTGCTGTCCTTTGTCTGGTCCGTCTTTCTCTCTTTATTTTTTCTCTTTCTCTCTCTATCTCTGTCTCTCTCTCTCTCTCTCCTGTCTCTGTCTCTTTCTCTGTCTCTGTCTCATCTCTCTCACTTTCTCTCTGTCTCTTTCTCTCCGTCTCTGTCTCATCTCTCTCACTTTCTCTCTGTCTTTCCCTCTCCATCTCTCTCTCTCTCTCAATCTCTCCATCTCTCTCTCTCTCTCTCTCTCTCTCTCTCTCTCTCTCTCTCAATCTCTCTCTCCATGTCTCTGTCTCTCTCTCTGCGATAATGAAATATGCCTATCAGGCAAGTTTATACAAAGTTTGGATATATTGAAAATGGCCGCAGGTAAAGTGAAATAAGAACTTGCTCGAAATAAAATGATACATCGCCGGATATAGCAGGGGTAAAGGAGTAGCTATTTTCTTTAAATATGAAGGGAATTGAACTTTTGAACAGTTGGAACATTTTAGAACAGTTGAATGTTGGGACGAGAAATGAATCTGTAAGTATACTACCATAATTCTTTTGGAAATATAGTCACTTTTGCAAATCTGATCAAGGAATTTGATGTTTTCCGTACTTACAGGTCAAAACTATCATCGAAGATCTGCTGGTAGCGATGAGAGAATTACTTCAAGCTAATGATTGGATGGATGACGACACTAAAAAAGTCGCAAAGGAAAAGGTATAGACCTCATTTGATTATTGGTGGAGAAAACATTGCAGCCTTGTCACTTTGATACTTTGAAATGAAAAAATAAATACATCATACATCAACACTGTAGAATTATTGTGAGAATATTCATAACTTCAAGTTGCCTAACTGAAAAACAGTGTATCAGGCATACCTGTTGATTAATGATAGTATTTTGGAGTAATTGGTTTCTTTGTTTAGTACAATAATGTTATACTCTACTGTGATTGGTCACTTCGTTTAGTACAATATTGTTATACTCTTCTTTGATTGGATACTTCATTTAGTACAATATTGTTATACTCATCTGTGATTGGTTACTTCGTTTGGTACAAATACTATTATACTCTACTGTGATTGCATACTTCGTTCTCCTGTGATTGGTTAGTTTGTTTGGTACAATAATGTTATACTCTATTTTGATTGGTTACTTCGTTTAGTACAATAACATTATACTCTCCTGTGATTGGTTACTTCATTCAAGGCAGATGCTATCGAACCTCGGATTGGATTCCCAGATCATATTTTCAACAACACCTTCTTAAATGACAGATATGCAAACGTAAGTTTTTGTTATTTAACAATAGGGAACTAATAAGTTAGCCCGGATTACCGTTTTGATCCTGCACTGATGCATGGAAAATACTTATGTTTAAGCGCATTAATGTTATTTTGTGTCAAGAAATCCAATTGACTCTTTAAACACTGGGTTATTTAGTTGAACGCCAAACGTAGCAGGCGGGGAAAATGTGCGGACAGACCGGGAATGGAACCCAGGACTTTCGGAACACTAGCAGGCCGCTCTTACCAACTGCCCTATCGGGGCTATCTGTATATATAAACCCAAAGGAAATAACGTTGGTGAACATTTTTTCACATTTCACGTGACTTGTTTGACGAAATACAGGATCATAACGGTAATTCGGGCTAACTCGAAACTTCTCTATTATGCTATCGCTACCACTGGACATCATTGACGGACGATTGATTCCGTTTATTCTAAACAATTTTGGATTTCATTTAAGCATCAGAACCTTAACAAATATATACATATATAATTTGCTAAATACTTTTCGTAAATTTCATATCCTTCAGAAGGTAATCAGAGTATTTTCATGATACAGCGGCTTCTTACTGATGCCATTGGGTTGCGGATGATATAACATTTATAATACACAGTAGATCATCAGTTGATTTCATTATCTTCATAAATAATTTGTTAATTGTCATGTGTTTAATGTGTTTCCCCCTTAGCAGAGAGATATAGGAGAGAAAAAGAATAACTTTTTTTTCGCGAGATACAAATATTAGCGTAGATTCAACTCGAATTCAAACATATCGCGATTATCTATATAAGAATTATCGTTGAAATCTCGAGTGCCAGTTGCTTGGCAGATTCAATGTTTACATTGTCCATCGACACCAAGGGAATTGTTTAATAGAAGTGATATATACATTTATAAAGCCAAACATGACAGAAAAACCTCGATTGACTGCTATTTCAATCGATTATTTCAATTTTCATCCTCATTTAATCAAAACATCAACGTAAAACGGTTGAAAATCGCATCTTAGAAGGAAGCCATTGATACGCTTTGATATACCAGTAATGTATTATAAAGTTTACCACCTTCATGTCATATCGGCAAGTCTCGTCTGGTAGAACTTTATTATTAATGAAATGAAATACAGCTCTATCTAGTTTTGACACGGTTACACAAATCCACGTAACAGACGTACTTTAAAAACACCTCGCGTGTACAAATCAAAACAAAAGTCCAACCTGGGTTAACAATGGCATCATATCACGTGACAATCAAAATTGTGTTGAGATATAATACAACGGTAAACAGGACCGTTTCAAAATATTTGATACACTAAAAAATCTTGCAATCAAGTTTTCACGTATTCCCAAATGTGTCGTTATTGAATACGAAAAAATTAAGTGATTTACAGATAATGTATTAAATGTCAAACACACGTGAAAACCATTTTACGTAGTTTTATATCTAATCAAATATATATAATATAATCCCATCCTGTCCCTCTAATGATGTGAAGCTGATGCGTGTTGTAAAGATTTTCTATTTTTTCTAAAATGATACAAAATGCGTCAAAACTAACTAGTCAACAATGATCAGCAGATCAACACAACATCCACCTGTGTTAAAAATTTAGGAAGAATCTAATATACGGATTTTGAGTTATGGCCCCTAAAATGTAAATTTTAGCAATTTTCATAGTTTTTGGCTATTATCTCCATTAACTTTAAAGTTGAGTTAAGCAATGTGGTTAAAAGTTGAGTTTGATGCAATTAACATATTCTGAAATTTTGCAGTTTACATTTAGTGAAAAGGACTATTTTGAAAACAACAAGAATCTGATGATTATAGGAACAGTAGAAAACCTTAAGAAGCTACGAAAACCTGTGGACAGGGACGAGTAGGTTACACTATGATATCACCCCTATAGTTTGATGTTCACTTGACATAAATATCTTGAGTATCAGTTGTTCAGTTGTAATAAGTATTTTGAATTTGTCATTGCCAAGTTGCCAATGTTAGTACCTAGTTGCTTTTTAGCTCTAGTCAGGACAATATGCTTGCTATATGATAGCAATATTATCTGTGAAAAAATATATACACTGTACATGTAGTACATGATTTTGAAATACAGTTAACACAATATTTTGTATAAAAGATATTGCAATGTTTTTTTTCTATAACAAATTGGATTTCTAAATAATGCATTTTGAGACATCAAGGTCTTGATATAGTTTGTGAGTCTCCTGCCAGGATAATATATATATATATATATATATATACCCTGGCGGGTACAGTCTAACGCCGATTATCCGGATTTTTCGCTCGTACTGAAAAATGCCATGTCCCCCAATATTTTTACCAAGGTAACGTACATTCTGTAAATTCACTCATAAAAGTTTCACAAAATATCTTGTAAGTATTGAAATAGAATCAGAAAACCAGTCATTCTGTTTATTGTTTTAAATAATTGAGTTGTTTTAGCCGTTGTAGAGGATCTAAGATAAAACTGAGATCTTCAAAAACAGCCGACATATTAATAGGCTGCTTCAACATTGAAGGTCGTATGTGTCGTAACAAGCGTCCATAAAGAAGATTCAATCATTAAAACTACAACTTCAATAACATTTCAAATAAATAAATATTTCTTACGGATATACAATATCAGTTTCACTCTTTATTTTGTTTTCAAGTTTTTTAGTCACATGGGTAAACACAAGCGAGGCTTGTGTTACCGACTGTCCACCAGTTGGCAAACATCGGGGGTGAGATACGGGAGGACATGTAAAAATTATTTCACAATAATGACACTACCAAGTCATGTAAAATTAAACTTTTGCACCTGTGTATATTGTTTAAAATTGATATGTCAAATACAAAATTAAGACGTTGACGGCAAGAAAAAATAATAGCTTCAACAAGGAATATCGGGCCTCATGCAATGGAAATCTAGGTCAAGACTCGAAGGAGTTTGCAACAGAACAAAGTGTGAGATTTCTTCAAATCACAGTGGCTTTTAGGACTAAAGATAATGTCAATGATTTTCCATTTCCTATTAATGGGAGAACATCTGTAGGTGTAAAATTAATGACATGAAGTAGGCTACATAAGGATCTAGATCTACACGTGATTGCAGTCATGCAATTTAATATGAAGTGAAATCGTGTTTTTTCATTTGTTAGGTCTGTATTTTACTAGCAAAGGCTTTATAATAGCTCCTTTTACTTTTACTCATCAACTAATTAAAATAACGACATTGATGTTTTTTCAGTGACATGATCACAGAGAATGACCAACTTAACACAATCTAAATTTGGGATGAACGGACTTCAAAAAATAATCGATCATCCGGACGACCGATTATCCGGACTTTTTATGTGTCTCCCATTCAATCCGGATAATCGGCGTTGAGCCATATATATATATATATATATATATATATATATATATATATATATAATAGTATATATAATATATATATATATATATATATATAGTATATATATATATATATATATATGTGAGTATAACAATACATTTATTACACAGGTGGTCGCTGTTGACCCCAGCGTCGGTAAATGCACTCTATCATTCAACACATAATCAAATCAGTAAGTCGTCTTATTACGCTAGTGTACTACCATTTAGGACAACAACATATACAGTATTGGTCATGATTCAGTTATCTTCTTTCGTATGATCCCGTTTTTAACTTATGTTTATATATATATATATATATAGATATATATATATATATATATATATATATAATATATATATATATATATATATATATATATATATATAAATTTTCTGTTGATGAACTAGTTAATCCTTGTTGTGAAAGTTTTTTTGTTGAATTCAAAATTGGCACATGTCCCCGTTTAGGACAGATGTGGAGTAACATTGCTTTATCGTTATAAAGACCAGTGTGATGTATGTCGTGAAACGTACACAAAAGTGTGAAGGTATCTATGAAACAGGATAACATAAATGCATATTTGTTTCACGCGCTGTTTCTTATTCTACACATGATGGAAAAAAGCATTCATCCTGACTCTATCCAAAATCAGTAGGACTACATCTTTGTCGCAAATGGCGTCACAGTTTAATTATGACGTCAAATATTTAGAACATAATTAGCGCTTTCGGTGATACGATGCAAAACGTTTGCTTGTATAGTAGTTTAATTTCTCTTTGCTATTTTTTTTTTCGTAAGGTCTATTATATAGTTCATGGAGAAAGTGAATGCGACGATAACATAAGATTGCATATTGGGTAATATCTAATCAATAACTTGCAGTATATATATATATATATATATATATATATATATATATATATATATATATATATATATATATATATATATAAGATATATATATATATATATATATATTTATGAAGCACTAATGACTAACGACACGGACGAAGTTTAAGTCAAATTTTCGGATTAAAATAACATAAATAACGATAAATAATTTATTGTGTTCGTGTCGATAGTCAGTTTAGTTCTGTATATAATTCGTTTAAATAACTTGTATCTATTTGCCTAGATCTGACACCCATGTTTGTGTGTGTGCGTGATATCGAAAACAAAAATGCATCGATAAATTATAAACAATAATTCCGATACATTACCATTTTGGTACTACATATCTCAATGTAATGATATTTTCTATTGTTTTACTCCCGTCGTATGTGATTGGTTGACTTGAATCAATGTGCTGTTCCTTTACTATTTCACGTCAGCAAATCATTTCCAAGTGCATTGCGAAGAAATTGATTATCACGATGCGTAGTTTACCCTATTTAAGTTCTCACCGTCGCCTTTAATGTCCATTACTCCTTTTACTACGGCTACTAAAAGTGTCAAAATTCAGAAAATCAATTCAAGTTTCATTTTTTATTTCATTTTTTTTTCATCAAGATTTATTTTAGTGTCAATTTAGAATTAATGAATAGGTCTACAAAGGTTAAGTGGCACATCGGGGTTAAGCCTA
The DNA here is from genome assembly GCA_030159075.1 of Atrina japonica. Classification (NCBI taxonomy): domain Eukaryota; kingdom Metazoa; phylum Mollusca; class Bivalvia; order Pterioida; family Pinnidae; genus Atrina; species Atrina japonica. Next base: position 709,031 of record BROG01000305.1, read on the forward strand.
AAACCAAAACGATACGGTGCACTTTTCAAAAAAAGGATGTACAGGTAAAACATATTACCTTGCACGGAATCCATGCATTACTGAATCTCTAATACTTTTGTGACGACAAGTAGCTTGTGATCCTTTTAACTACACGTTGTGTTTGTAAACACGTGCTAATAGACCATTTTCCAGTTGTCTTGTCACATAATGATTCGTCATGATAGAGTGCGGTTTCAAAGAAAAAAATTGTAGGGCATCATTATATTCCGGATAAGTAGTTTATCGCCAATATAACCAGGGATATTAATATCATGAAGTAATAGGTGCCAGATTTGAAACTTTGATTATAGGAAAGTGATGACACTTTCCATATTACAAGAGAGATAATTTAATTAAGATTAATTTGTCGCGGATGAAATGAAATAAGATATCGTCAATGAAAATATTACATAACCTCAATCTACCTGGCCCAACTTTCACATGACGTCACGTTATATGAGTACAAACTACTGTGACGAAACTGAACGGAATGAGACAACTCGAAAATGGTCAATTTACCTTACGCATATCACACATGATGTATTTACAGTCTTCCCAGCCGGCATTCTACAACCGCCATGTTTCCATAAATCTTACCCACAGTGAGTTTTCTTTTATATTATATATCTTAATGTAATATTCTATGCAAATCTAGATGATATAAATAAACTTTTCTGACCTACCTATGTCAAATTTACAGCCACGTTTTGATGGCAACGTGCTCTGAATATGGAATCGGGACAAAAGCAATACTACTTAGTTTTGTTGACTGACAATCTAGGAGTTTGATGGACGTGACGAATTCGTATAACTTTGAAAACTTGTCAAGTTATTAAAAGCATACATCATATATATATATATATATATATAGTATATATATATATATATATACATATAATATATATATATATATATATATATATATATATAATTTTATATTATTATTTTCTGATAATTTGTTTACATGTGATAAACATCCATTATCAAGGTATCTGAATTATGGTGGAATGGGCTTTGTAATCGGACATGAAATTACACACGGCTTTGATAACCGAGGTTTGTATAAAAAATGAAAAGTTTGATTTTAGAAAATGCTGTAGTTTTTGTCAAAATGTAGATTAAAGTTTCATTTAACCTTTATTATAAGGTGTCTATAGCTTATTTACAGACAATCTGATGTTGAATATCTTTTTTCGTTGTAATTTGGATTTTTTCTGATGCCTCAAACACATACATGTCTCTTGCACTATATTTGTCTTGTAATGTTTGCTATGACATCAGGATAATTGGATAGCCGTCCATTTTGAAGTTTGATTTCTGTTTGTAGATATAAAGTGTTAAAAATAAACATAAATAATATTACAAAATTATTCTTTTATTTGTTTAATTAGTATTGTTATTATTATTATTACTGATGTTGTTGTTGGTTTTTTTTTTTTTTTTATATTATATACTAAAAATGTTGAAGGCAAAAACAAGGTTCTCAATACAGAATTATTTTACAAGGTCGGGGATACGATAAAAATGGTTACCTGCATCAGTGGTGGACACAGAATTCAATTGATAAGTTCAAAGCTAGGACGCAATGCTTAATTGATCAGTACGGTAGCTTTTTGGTTCCCGAGGCAAACATGACGGTAAAATCAGTTTCATGCTCTGAGTATTGTATTTCCATAAGAAACTTCAGATTCATTATAGCTCTTTGAGTAGATGTTCAATTTGAACATTTGGTCGAAAGAAGAAAATTCTGGTCGGGCCAGGCACTTTGGCAGGTCATCCCTTACCAGGGATTTTTTTAAAAAAAGATGTCTAAATCAAAAAGTGAGGACATGACGCCTCTGAACTCCGGACTTTTCTGACAACAACTTTTGGGATGGAATGTGTTTAAGAATGCGTTTATCAGGGTCAAGTGTCATGTTAAATGTCACGGGATAAAGAAAACAAATTGTTGAATAATAAATATACATGTACAGTGAAACTTGTATATTAAGAACCCCAAGGTACACAACAAAACCAGTCTTTATAGGGAGGTAGTCTTTTTATTTAGGTTGATTTGTACACTAATTGTACTATTGGGGACCAGGTGGTCTTTATACACAGGTGGTCGCTAAAGCAAGTTTTACTGTATTGTATACATATACTTATAAAGTTACGTTACTTTATCTCAAGTCTGTATAAGTACATTTCACTCTTAAACAACATTTCAATTCGGATTTATGATTCTGTTTTCTTGTAGATTCAAAGTAGTTGGAGAGGTCAAAGTTCATTATACTACATATTTAACCAAGAGCGATTATACTAGTAAATATTTTATGAAATCCACATCCTGCTACACATAATATTGATATAAATTCCTAATGTTGTAATGCTGTACCCTATCAGTTTGTTTTATTGAATTTGATCTTGAAACTTTTAAAGAAATATCAAGCATCAGTAGGAAATAAGATCTGTGTAACTGACATAACGGTTATATAATAATATCTTTTCTAGTTAAACGGAGAACTGACTCTCCCAGAAAACATTGCTGACAATGGCGGTCTAAAAGAGAGCTGGTAGGTAGGTTAATTTGTCGCGTGGTTTTCTGTTTCTTATGTACATAAAAGAAATGTAAATGTGTACTTTTAATCATTTATGTCTCATTCATAAAATTAGCATAATTCGGAATAATTTAATGTGATAAATAACCAAACATGTAAAATCAGCAAGTGAATTATGGATTGAGGCTGATTATTTGTGTGTGTGATTTGACTTTTAACACAGAATCTAGATTATTACTCCATCACTCGCCAGTATCCAAAGGGTGCACAGTTAATGCACCTATCATATGGTAGCACATTAGTTTACGGTGGGTGTAATAGTCATGTTTGCGATTATCCTGTTTCAATTTGTGAATGATAAGTTGCCTGTTCGATGGCGGTTGTTTAGACGTCTGTACCAACTGTGATGAGGATTCGTTCCTCATATATTTCATTTGGATTTGACTGTGTGGACTCACGGTGAATGTGACCAGTCCACAGGAGATACCTACTCCTCCATGGCATCCCACCTCTTGATTTCAAGAGGTCCGTGTTTGTCCGATTTTTTCAAGATTTGTATCTATATCATGGACATCCTAAAGATTTATACTTTGGTATCAGATTGTTACATTCAAACACATATCATTTGATTCATTTTTATTATGTTATTTATCTGTTTCGATGATAATATTATTTTTAAAATAGATAACTAATATCAATATATGAATTTAAACTGAAGACTGTAGTCAAACGAATCAGTTTTAAGGTAGTGCTTAAAAAATTACAAAATGTTCACTTATATGGAGATGTCACCAGCTTTGTGTGACCTGCTATTAATTTCGGTCTATGCTATGGACTAATGTCAATGCAGTGAGTTATTTTACGTGTCACTTTTTCCCATGATAGGTTTTTAAGTCTCACCTAAAAAGACCCGTGACTTTCATCCCCTATGCCAAGGCGTTTGGCGAAGGAACAGTCACTAGCATTTTTAAAGTATTTCGGGTGACCCGGTCCGGTAGTCTTACTCAGGACCTGTCATTTGCGAGTCGAACACTCTACCGTTAGACCACCTCATTCGGTGTCTATATAAGATAAACTTAAATGAGTTTTAATGTGACGATTTCGTCTTTTCCTGCCTATGACGTTTTCATTTCTCAATTAATACGTTATGGTAGGACATACTCCTTTTATGAGTGTTGCATTATGGGAGCCAAACGACTCGCTCTTAAACTACTTACACAGTGCTATGTTGTTGAACGCTTCAAATCGTAACTAATAATGATTTATGGTTTATACAAGGATTTTATTAAACAATATGAAGTCCTTTCAACTATATACAAAGATTCCCTTTTGCCAAACAGATCTGGAGCTAACTAATGACCTTTTCGCCGAAATCGAGAAGTCGCCATATAATGTATGCGTCGGGTGACTCCTTCTGGACACCTGGTTCCATCCCGATTTCGGATCCGCGATTGTTCTTTGAGTTGAGACCGTTGTTATATCTAATTTGCCGTGCTCTAAAGGACTTCCGGTTTCGAATATCCATTGGTACGTCTTCACTATACTTTATTTTGTATAATACAGGCTTACGAGAACTGGATAAAGAACTCTAACGACGGAAAACCAGAAGCACTTCTACCAGGTTTGAATTACACACAGCAACAACTGTTTTATCTTAGTGCCGCTCATGTAAGTTAAATATATACATTTACAGGGGTAAAAGTTGGGAATGTTTAAAAAAAAAACTTGATCATCTGGCTGGGGACTTGGGATTTATCCTTCAGGACCCAGTTTCACAATGCGTTGTGAAGTTAACCAATATTAGACCATTAGGCTAACCATAGATTAAATTTAACAATGTATTGTGCAACTGGGTACATGTTAGGTAAATACATTGATGATGTGAAAATACAATTAATTTCAACACAGTTGATTTGTATATTTTTGTTCCTGTGGATATAATGGTCTTGTTTGTAATTACTTTGTCTCACTAAATGAAATATTGAGTTACCTGTTTAATGGCGGTTATTGAGTCCTCTGCACCAATTGGGACGAAGATTTATTCCTCACTTGTTTCATTTGGATCGGACTTCAGACTCGTGATGGGTGTGACCGCTCTACATAGGATGTTTACTCCACCATAGCACCTGGTCGCATCTCTGGATTTCCAGAGGTCCGTGTTTGTCCAATCATCATCAAGATTTGTATATTGTCTCCTCAACATCCACACGATTAATACTTTGGTATCTGTGATTTTAATATTGTATTGCAAAATCCATGTATTCCATTCATGTCAATGTGTAATTGTGAAATATGCCATCATACCTGCCAAGTATCCCCCCATACATAGTGAGACTCCCTATTTTCTATGTAAACTTTTGATAATTTCAGCAAGAAAATGCATAATAAAATTTTCCTATTAATTCTTACTAAAATTCAGAGTCTCTCCCATGAGATTGAAAAATGGAATGTTTGCAAGATTGGCAAGTCTGTGCTGTGACATTTTTCACTGTACGCTTACAATGTATAAATATTTATCATATAAATAAGACCAGAAATGTCGAATATCAGTTGCCGAATACAGCTGTATATCATTAGGAACGGATATCAACATGCGATTATGTTCTAAACTGTATTTTTCAATGTGAATTGAACTCATCTTTCTCACGTTATCCCATCACTGACTATATAGATATCTTTACTTGTTCATTCCTCCTTGTTGCTGAATGTTATCTGTGTTCTATCTGTTTTTATACCAGTATGAGCTGTCGTCGTAGGCATATTTTAATTGAGAATTAAAAACTTAGAATGGCATTAACTGTGTTTACCGAATAAAATTATTTTGAATTTTTTAAAACTTGATGTACAAAAACAAATAAAAGCTATAGACGGGCACAGAAATATTATATTATATTCAAATAATATTTTGTTCAAATATGACGTCTGTACCAATTGTGACGAGGATTCGTTCCTCATGTATTTCATTTGGATTTGACTGTGGACTCACGGCGGGTGTGACCGGTCGACAGGGGATGCTTACTCTTCCATGGCACCTGATACCACCTCTTAGATTCCAGATGTCCGTGTTTGTGTATTTTTTGGCGGATTTGTATCTCTGCCCTGGACATCCTTAAGATTTATACTTTGGTATCTGAGATGTTTTATAAATTAAAATAAAGTCAGGTCCAGTTTTGGTATTCATATACAAATACAAATAAATTAGACTATTGTAACTTAGATATGATATTGAATAAAGAAACTGTAAAAGTTTTATACAATTCTAGTGTTACTGATAGATAAAAAACACCGGTTTTGTAATTTGATCAGATAGATCTGTGATAAATATACAGACTTTCAAAAAAGATATGAACTTAATATTCCCAATCATTTGACAAAGTAATAAAGTAAATATAATTGGTTAAACATCCTTTTGAAAGGAACAGATATGTCAGCGCGTGTTCAACATATGAACATTTCATATGCAGGGGTAAACTACTCACTGACAAATTATTGACACAGGGATATAAAATACCGCGTTTAATGGCAACGTACCGCAAATTTTACGGTCGGTATAATAGTCTTGTTTGTGACTACTCTGTTTCACTAAATGAATTGTTGAGTTACCAGTTAAATGGCGGTTGTTTAGACGATTTATGACGAGGATTCGTTCCTCACGTATTTTATTTTAATTCGACTGTGAACTCACAGCGGGTGTGACCGGTCGACAGGGGATGCTTACTCCTCCATGGCACCTTATCCCACCTCTTGATTTCAAGAGGTCCGTGTTTGTCGAATTTTTTTTACCAGATTTGTACCTATATTCAGGACATCCTAATAATTTATACCTTGGTACCTGAAACGTTTATATAGTAAGGAAGAGTTCATTAATTGCAATTGAAAAAGTGCCAAAAGTGGGTTTTTGTCAAACAATTTTTCAAAAAATGTATAGGAATTTAAGAACAGTTATGCCTGTGCATATCTCTTTTTGCTATTGTATACCAATTTAAGTAGTAAAAAAGGAAGAAAAAAAACGAAAAAAAAAAACACCCGCAGTTAATGCCCCCTTAACTACCGTTTTCCTTTATAAAGTAGAAAATATCTCTAAATACAAAATTAACTTCATTTATCGTGATTTTAAGCCTGAGACATAATTTGTTCAGACTTGAAATAAATACAGAGCTATAATGTCTCAGACAAAACAGTAATATGCAACAATTTCGGGAACTGTTACCATGCATGTTTAAATGTTTATTAAAGCTGGAGTCGAAAAAAATGGGTTCAAATATTCACACATAATCATTCTTTTCTGTCCGCATTGATATTTAATTTTGAATTTACTAGGTGGATGATGAATATAAAAATTAAAACGTGACAACACACCTTGTAAATTAAAAAATTAAAACATGATATGGATTTGAAATTTATACATACACGTACGTCCGAATCCGTCCTTGATACAAGGTTATTTACGACAAGGTGCACGTGCTTTCTTGACACTCGGATTTCATCGTAAAATATCAGAAGTAAATTTGCGACGATGGATTCAAACAAACGGCTACAACATGTTAGGTGTGATAGAACACTGCATAAAATATGCACGTAAAATTATTGTCGATGAATGCTCGTAATATGTAAGTAGCTTTGCTTTCTTATTTCGACATTGGAAAAGATTCACACGCTAATGTTCAAATTTATAGGTTTGGTGTGGACTTGTGCGACCTCAAGAGGTAAAGAAAGGTATATTGACTGATGAACATAGTGATATACGATTTAGGTAAGAATTTTGTTTTTTCATTGTTTATTTGAAGAACTAAGGTTTAATTAGAATTCTGGTAGTCCTTTATACACACGTAGCCCATTTTCAAAAAACTAAATACTTCAAAATCATGCATCAGTATTTCGTTCTTTTGATGTACCTACATCCGATACTGATTTTGAGGTACCATATTAATTAAGGATACCTAAACTTCACACAACCCTATATAAGCAGAGGTACATAGCAGGGTCCAGCAAATGTTCCACCAAACCATTATCTTTACTCCTTACTGAAAGTCGTTAAGGAGAAAGGTGTAAATCAGACGAAGATACTAAAAAATGCTAAACAACATTTATTTAAAGCACACAATTTCATAGTATCAAAACATACGACTTTTCTACTTTATACACAACAATTTCACATGAAAAATTAAAAGAGAGACTTTTTAGCATCATCGACAACTGTTTTTTTTCACTAAAGGTGGTACCCGAAAAGTTAAATATATGGTCAATGGTTATCATGATATTTATTTGGTTCGACACCACTCTGATTCTACATGTCAATGATATCAATAATATGGGTTTCGTTGTTGTCTATGGCAAAACGAGGCTTTTGATTGGTCGAAATTTCAAGAATTTCAGATTTTGATGAAATTTGGAATTTATGGATGACCAGAAATTGCAATTTCAATGATACTGGTTTTGTTGCCGTCTATGGCCAACCGGGGCTTCTTATTGGTCAAAATGTGAACATTTTCTTATTTTGATGAAATTTGAAATTTACTGGTATCATTGATTGTGATTTCAGCCTTATGGCTTTTATTCCTAAAAACCTGTGAAGAACAATTGCAGATTGGTATGTAATAAATGCTTGTTGATATCAACACAACTAGTTCCACTGTTTGAGGGACATCATGTAGCAGTACCCTGTTATAATTAGCCCTTGTTCAGCTTTAATATAAATATGTCCTACATGTATAAACAGGTACTCGGACAGTGTGTATTGAATAAATTTGAAAGTCTATAACGTAGTTTTAGATTTTTAGGACACCGTAATAAATATCATGAAATGGTACAATTACTGATTAGCAATCGGAAGATTCTTCGCCAAAATGATGGAGTTAAAAGGAAAATGATGACACATCTACACATCCAAGACAAAAGTTGGAAAAGTCAACTTTAAAGTTGGAATCCCCCGCCCCCGAAAAAAAAAAAAAAAAAAAAAAAAAAAAAAAAATAAATAAAAAATCGTAAGGTGGCCCTAATATGCTTCTGCACTAAATTGTAAACTGAGAATTGCGGGACCCTATGCGAGAGGCTATGGTAGTGACTCATATTGCCATTAATTAAGTATATATTTGCCGAAATGTAGCATTGATACAAATAAAATTAATCATTTGGCATATGATGTAATATTTAACACCGTAGTTAATTAAAAGGATGCATTATACGTTTCTATTCGATATGATTTTCAAATTTTATTTTGCTCAAAGCTTTATACAACCTTAGGGGACGACGTTTTGATTCTGATGGGAGAGTCTTGAACATTTTGTCAATTCATATTATTCATTTTCATAACGTCACAAGACAGAATATTATTTTTAATCTTTTTAGGGACAGATTATTTATTAAATTTTTTTCCAGATTTTTTGTTTTGTTTTTTGTTTTGTTGTTTTGCCTTTGTGATCCAGACTGTAGTATAATGTAATGGCAGATCTAGACGTGTTCAAAGGATTAACATAAATATATACTAAGTTAAAACTCGGTACGGATTTCGGCTATACTTTTAAAGACATTATTTGGCCTTGTATGATACCACTTTATCTTTAGAAAATGCACATACTTTTCAAATTGGAGCTCAACTGATGAAGTCTAATTGACAGAAACGATATCGTCTTGAGCATTATAACTTTGGTATTATGTTTATAATATTTACTGCGCATGGAATTTATTAACACGCATCTTTTAGTGGCTTTATCAGCACAAAGAAATGAAATTATACCTTCAACTGCTAATATATCACATTGGTTATGCATCTCAAAAGAAGATTCGTCTCCGGAAATATAATACACATGAAATAAATGTTAGGGGATATGCTTCCCGGAACATACTTCATTGACAAATTAATAAACTCTTAAAACAAAGGGCAATTCAGCAGACATAAGCTGAATGTTCCATTGTTTCTTTGTGTAACGCATACAGATACTATTCTTTTTGGACAGGAATGCATAAGATTCAACTCTTACAAAGTTGGAAAAGCCAAGAATAAATTTGGAAAAGCCAACTTTTACAATGTAAATTCCAAGAAAAACGTTGGAAAAGCCATGAAATAAGTTGGAAATTCCAAGAAAATAGTTGGAAAAGCTAACTTTAAAGTTGGAAATTCCAAGAAAAAAAGTTTAAAAACCCAATTTTAAAGTTGCAAATTCAAAAAAAAAAAAAAAAAAAAAAAAAAAAAAAAAATTGAAAATCGAAAAATCGCAATTGGCCTTACTACGCTTACGTATCTACACATAAATACACTGAAGTTGAAATAAAGAAGATGCTGGAATTTCTAATATACAATATATTTGTAATGTTCGGTGACCTAGACTTTCTGACCTAGCTAGTCTTTCAGCAAACTGTCGGCATTCCCATGTGAACCAATTGTGACCCTTTATTGGCTGATCTGTTGCTTTTCATTTGAAGCAGACTTTATTCAGAAGAAAATGCTAGCGGCGCTTTTTCAACAAATGATGACATTTTTCATACATATGTCAATGCGAACGAACTAGAAATCAAAGACACAACAGAATCAAGCACACATGTTTCCTACTTAGATATTTTACTAACTATAGACTCCGACGAAAATTGACGGATTATGAAAGTGCCAGTTGCCATGGTAACAAATAAACGCCTCTAATTGGTCAAAATTGAATTGTTTTCAGATTTTGTCGACAATTGGTATACACGGGTATTTTGACATTACAGATTCAATGGTAAATGTTACGGAAGCATTGGTTTCCATGGTTACAAAATAAATGCCGATTATTGTCAAAACTTTAATTTGGTTAGATCTTTATAAGACAAAAAGTATTTGAGTGTATTTTTTCATTACGAATTCAACAGAAGATAGTATGTGGATCTGGAAGTTGTTCGATCAGCAGGAGTTAACTTTTTAAGAGTTCAAGGCGATTGGTTCGAAGGTCAAAGGTCACCAATACTTGGGATAACTGAAAAACCCAAAAATGTTTAGAGTTGTAGGGTTAAATTATTGGAAATGCACAAAAAACCGATGACCTGTTAATTTGTTTTAATCTACATGTATTTGAAGACGACATGGTTGTTAATGACCCGATATAAATTTTTTCAAACCTGGCATGTTGCCAAAATACCTAAAATGGGCGTTTCCCAGTAGTAGTTTGTGTGATATTTCAATTAAAGCAGGGTTTTTGTATATAATGTCAGCCATATCTAAAAACACTATTGTACCTTTAATTAAATTTTATTGCTGGTCATTAATACACTGACTTCTGTTTTATACAAATAATTATTATAATTTTCAAACATAATATGTTTTATTTGAAGTATTTAAAGAATCAAATGTAAAGGGGTGGATGTGTCTATTTTGCACCCCGTTATTTTTGTTGGAAATTTGGTGGCAAACCATTTTTACATCATAATTTTTTGTAAACTACAGATTAGTAACTGAAAAGATAAAAAAATTCACCTGTGATGTTTTTATGAATTTTGGATATTTAGTTGGGGTGTAGGTATTGTACCAGGAAATGAAGTTTATTTTTATAATGTATTTTTCATACTTTTAAATATTTTTACGTTCACGGAAAATAAACGTTTATCGTCATTTTTCCTTTAATTTTGACAATTTCATATTTCGATCATTTCAAGTTTCGTTGATTGTAGCTTTTAACTTAATTGCATAATTATGTACCTCGGGAAGTGACAAGTTTTCATCGAGCGATGAGTTAATTTCTAATCCGCTCTTAATCCCCGGGTTAATGTTTCAAGTACCTGAAGTCAATTATCGGCACCGGCCTGTCAACAGGTAAAAGTAATAAATTATTGTTTTTAAGGGATTAGCGTAAAGGTGACAAGCGACCTTATGTACTCAGGCGTCGCCAAAACTTCTCACGGGCCAGAGTAAATATGTTCTGAAAAATAAGCCTAAACAATGGAAGTTAAATTTATATTTTCATTGGTCCGACACGGAAACTTGCTTTAGCCGAGGCGTGGTCTTGACCTGAGATAAATACAACAGTTCAGGGTCAAATCTTTGTCATTTGATCTTTGAAATAAAATTCTTAAAAAGAATTTTATCTTTGCGTCATTTCAGGTAAGACCACTAATTCTTATTATTATTATTTAGATAAAGTATTTTTGAATTTTGAACTTCTGAACAGATTTTCTTGTTCATATTTACTTAATTCCTAGAACATATGATTTAGAGAAAATACGTAAAATTCATTGTGTTGTACTTTTGGAATATTTGCGTAGTAAGAAAGTCGTTTAATTTTTAATGAATGGGTTTTTAGTTAAAATGTGTAACTCATATTCGAGGTAGCGTTTGCCGATAAAGTATATGTGTGTTACTTTAGATTCACCCTGTACATGTACATTTGTACAATATGATGTACATGGTGAATTTATGGAAACTTTATATTACATGTAATATGTATGGCCTATGATTTATAACTCGTTCGTTTCATTATTATTACTTTGTAAAATATCAAAATATGTATTTAAGTTTGATACTAATTATTGTATTGTTATATTATATCATATATGGTCATTTGATCTTTGAAATAAAATTCTTAAAAAGAATTTTATCTTTGCGTCATTTCAGCATCCAAAGTCACATGTGACAAAATTTGTAGTTTATAACATAGGTATGAACTTTGAGGAATGTCTTTGGCTCTCCGTGGCCGTGTGGTTTAACGCATTGTGTTCATAACCATGATGTTGCTCATCTCTGGTTAGCGTATGTTCGAGCTTTGCTGATTTTTTTTTTTCATTTTGTGTGGAAATTTGCCTGTTTGATTCCCAAAGTTTGATGGTTTCTTCCCGGGTACATTGTAACCGGGTTTTCCATTAAAACTGGACGCCACCATAAAAGTTCAAAAAAAGAAAAACCCGCCAATAAAACAAAACATTTCGTATAAAAAAACAATGATTTGGTGTCTACATCAATATGTATTTCTATATATTTAGGTTTTATTCATATATTGTTTAAGCGTTTTCTGTATCTTTTAGTGTCTGTATGCAAATTCCTATTAAAATTATCATTGGTTTGTATTTATTTATACAAATTATAGGCAGTGATCAATTCGATCATGTGAATATATCATATACAAAGGACCAATATATATATATATATATTATATATTATATATATAATAGATATATATATATATAATATATATATATATATATATATATATATATATATATATATATATATATATAGTCAATTCCACGAGACCATATATAACGAGATTCCGGTTATAGCTGGGAATATACCTATTCCCCATGGATTTCTTACATTCATCTTTATAAATCCGAATAACGAATTCCGGCTATAACGAGGATAAATTTTATTTTCCTTCTATTGCGTTATAAGTGGAGATCTCTCTCTCTCTGTCTGTCTCCCTCTATCTCTCTCTCTCTGTATATATATATATATATATATATATATATATATATATATATATATATATATATATATATATATATACATTGTATATCAGAGAATGATCTTTCCTCCATAACACCTAATTTCACTTCTTGTCAAGGGGTATACGATTGCCCACTTCTCTTTTATATAATACCAAACTGATATAACAACATCTATGTATGCTTCATGCTTATATCGAATATATTATACTGATGATTATATAAACGCTTTGTACAATCTATCTTAAATATTTCAGAGTTATCGGTCCTCTACAGAACAACTATGGATTCAGCGAAGCATTTCGGTGTGCAAAAGGGACGTACATGAATCCCGAACGTAAATGTGCCGTTTGGTAACTAAATTGATAAACCAAAAAGGTGGTTACGTCACAAATATTTCAAATTTAAAACTTGTCATGACTATTTCTGTTAAGTTAAGCATATGGTTAATTGATTTTGTTTTGTCGGGCAAATATTTGCAACTAATAGAACATTAATGTTTTTAAAGTTTTTTTTTCATCATATATGCATATCAATACTGTATATTGTATCCCTGCACATTTTCGCTCCAGTTAAATTTTGCCCTTATGTGAGAGAACGAATTTTGAATGAAAGCGAAATTTTCAAGCTAAATGACTGAAGAACGGAAAAACATGCTGTCAGTGAGATCATGGTGATTTACAATTTTACCATGAGATTTAGGGCGAATCTAGGAGAGGGTGAATATAATGACCGGGAGCGAAATTTTCCAAGTGTCGGTATTTCTGTTCGTACCTCTACATAAATTTGCACAAGCTATATAGCAGTCTGAAATAAATATGAGTACTGTATTTCTGTCGTTTGCTGTTTATCTGTTCGTACCTCTACATAAATTTGCACATGCTATATAGCAGTCTGAAATAAATATGAGTACTGTATTTCTGTCGTTTGTTATTTATATGTATATACGTTTACATAAACCTTAACATGATATATAGTCTTATGTATATGTAGTCTTATGTAGTCTTCTGTAGTCTTATAAGTCTTATGTAGTCTTATGTAGTCTTATAAGTCTTATGTAGTCTTATGTAGTCTTATGTAGTCTTATGTAGTCTTATAAGTCTTATGTAGTCTTATGTAGTCTTATGTAGTCTTATGTAGTCTTATGTAGTCTTATAAGTCTTATGTAGTCTTATGTAGTCTTATGTAGTCTTATCTAGTCTTATGTAGTCTTATGTACCAGAAACCTGGAGTTATCACCAAATGCCGGTGAAGGGCTTCAAAGTTTGGCCTAAGCTCGGCACTTACGGTCATTGAGCAGTGAAGGTTCTTTAACGTGTCGACACCAACTGTGACACAGGACCTCGGTTTTACCGTCTGGGGTCCCGTGTAAGCAGTAGGATTCGGGACTTGACCTGTATATAAAAACCAACACATTGTGTATCAGTATGCGAGCTATATATAAATACAATCTAACAACATGTGTATCCGTATCTGAGCTATATATAAAAACCAACACATTATGTATCTGTATGTGAGCTGTATATGCAAACCAACAACATGTGTATCAATATCTGATCGATATGTAAACACAAACACATTATGTATCCATATGTGAGCTATATATAAAACCAACATGTGTCTCAGTATGTGAGCTATATATAAATACTAACAACATGTGTTTCAGTATTTGAGCTTAATATATCTGGGTTAAACCAGCTTTCTAACCAAGTACACAACAAATGTAATACATCATATATATATATATATAATATATATTATATATATATATATATATATATAATATATATATATATATATATATATATATATATATATATATATATATATATATATATACATAGGCGTCGGAACCGGGGGGGGCTAGGGGGGGCTTACCCCCCCCACTTTTTTTTGCAAAGATAGACATAGGTGTTAAAAATTGGGGCTTAGCCCTAGACGTTTCTGGTGTGTGCATGTGTATTAAAGTTGGTTTAGCCCCCCCCCACTTTCAATTTGCTTCCGACGCTGATGTATATATATATATATATATATATATATATATATATATATATATATATATATATATTAAATATATATATATATACATATATATATATATATATATATATATAATATATATATAAGGGCTGCAACGATACACTGTAATGACAATACGTATTGCGATTCGTACCCCATGATACGATACATAGGAATAAAACAAGTAAAACAAGTAATGACATCAATGCATTTCTGTGCACTTACTTTTAAAAATAAAGTTTTTGTTTCACCTATCCTGTTTATTCCATTTTGTTTACTTTTAATGTCAACTAATTGAGATATATCCTGTAAATAAATTAGTGACTACATTTGAGGAGAAATATATCCCGAGAAGGAACATCATATTTTGGCTCTAAAATGTTAATCAATTTTCTTAAACCATCCCTGAAACTGAAAGTACTGAAAGGTCGTAAATAAGTCACAAGAAACTGAGCTATTGCTTTTGAAATAGCCTTGGCCCTCGGCGAATTGATTGACAACTTTGTGTTCATTGATTGTTGCAAACTACGTTGCCCCTGCGAATCTACGATTTATTTTAATTTTAGGCTTTGATTCACAATTTACGTTTGGATGATATCGTTTCATGTCAAACGACATGTTCATGGTTTCATCAGATTCCTACTCCAACAATGTTAGAGGTTTAAACGGCGAGATACTTTTGACTTGCGCCGTATCCGAAGTAAGGCTAGCTCTAATATTATTGGAGTAGGTATATCCGTGTTACAAAGACGACAAGTGGTGCGAGTTTTTCAAACTCATGTTGAGCCCCCTGATATTTGTAGCTTTTTGAATCCCGAGTGAGCCCATATCGGCGACTTGTATGACGATGGTGCCGTGGGGGCACAAGTTCGTCCGTTTTCCTCGTGGGTGAACTGCTTTTCACTGTTTACCGGTAAACCGGAAATAGAGTATATAGAGTCTAGATCCGGGAACGGATAAATCCGGAAAATACCGTGGGATGACATCAACGTACCGTGTATCGTACCGAAGGTAAAATACCGCAATATATCGTAGTTCGGTATATCGTTGCACTACTAAATATATATATATATATATATATATATATATATATATATATATATATATATATATATATATATATATATATATATATATATATATATATATATATATATATATATATATCAATCATATGATCTATGCATTATACAGCTTCTTAACAGAATTAAATTTTACATATAATAAAGCATATCAGCGATTTGATTCGCAAACAGGCGGCAAAGTGAACTTCTTTTATTCACTACGTACTCAGACTTCATTCATCTGAATGTTTGTGATGGCGTCACTTAAACTGAATGTAGTCAATGGAATAAAACATCTGTAGATAATTCAAAGTTCTGTTGTATTCAAGTCGGCGATTTTGCTAAATTCAACATCTGATAGCGTATGCTTAGATGTAAATAATAATTTATAATGCCGTTTAATGTGTTTGTTAGATCATACTTATGATAAAAAAAAAAGAATCTGTCAATAGCTTTCATTCATATCACATAGATGATACTCGTTATGAATTTTCCATTTTTTCTCCCCAGACGCTCGCAAAATGGAAAATTCAAAACTCGTATCCTAAATGTGATATGAATGGAAACTCGTGACAGATCATACATATATGCTGGCTTTATGAATGCCAACTGAACAAAGGCAATTTCCATGAAGCGCATTACCGCATAATGATGAATTTGTCTGTCCAGTTGGCATTCTTAAGCCCATGAATGGCAACAGACAACAGTTCAATGGTTTTATTTACTTACTTCGTTCTACGTTTCCTTTTTTCATTTTCTAAAATTGGAATCCATAAAGAATGCACACCCGTTCTTGTACGCACAATGCCTGGAACAGCCGCTGGCAGTATATATATATATATTTATATATATATATATATATATATATATATATATATAATATATATATATATATATATAATATACAGTAGGTGGCCATAAGTATGTTCTCAAAAATGAATTTCACTAGATATCCTTAGTAATTCTGCATTTGTTTGATTTTGTCCTCTGAATTTGGTAGACATCCAAAATTGATGAAAAATGGCACATCTTACCCTTGGAGTCTAGCCTAATTTTGATCATATGTTGATTTCTTGGAATCTATAACAATAACTGTTGGCTGGAAACACCCAAAACGTCATGACAAGAGCTTTAAATGTCCATAAACTCACAACATCTCGTTTCGTCAAGCGTCTTCAACGGACTTGTACAAATGCCGATCACTCTTGAACTCGACAACCGATGTTTTACGATGCTTTATCAGGATCTTTTTATGAGTCTGTTGCAGCACTTGTGCAACCGGTTTAGAACTGCTAAAACTACTGCCCTGATACACCAGGTATCACGGTGTTGTTGAATTTCTGGATTCGCCGTGGGATCACTGCATGGAAAATTAAGAATAATTGTGCAATTGTTTTTTGAAATTTTCACAAGATTAACATGTCACGGCGTTCTGACGACGACTGAGGCGTTTCTACGAAGCTTCCGCGGCGTGCTAATGTGTACCCAAGGAGTTCTAATTGGCGATTGACTGCGCTCCCGCTAAGTGCTCAGGGCGTGCTAGGAGTTGTCACTTCGCGTTAACGACGTGCACAATGATCTGACTGCGTGCACAATACGTTCTTTCTTACCGGGTATAAATCAAGATAATCAAGCACCATTCACCATTTATTACTTTGCTCATCATGACAGTCATGCTCATCACTGTGGGCTGGCTGATAGGCCAACGCTAATGGACGCAGTAGTAGGCCAACGCTAATGGACGCAGTAGAAACGCCATGAGAGCGCTATTGGAGATATTACCGCGCTGCTACGGTGACCCTACCTCGTTTATAAATTACGATGGGAAAGCTGAAATATTAGGCCTATTCATTAGGTCCTACAGTTTGGAAATTTATTGAAGACAGTGAATAAACTGTAATTTAAAACTAAAACTTCTCATTTCGATACCGTCTATGTTATTATAATCAAATATCTACATGCTTTGCATTGGCGTCGGAAGCAAATTGAAAGTGGGGGGGGCTAAACCAACGTAAAACACACACACGCCAGAAACGTCTGGGGGCTAAGCCCCAATTTTCAACACCTAAATCTATCTTTGCAAAAAAGTGGGGGGAGGGGCTTAGTGGGGGGGGGGGGCTAAGCCCCCCCCCTTGTCCCCCCCCCCCCCGGTTCCGACTCCTATGCTTTTATTTGCTTCAATTTGTGTAGTGTACAATCTCTAAAATTGTATTAATAGGCTTTTAATACTTATTTCCGACAGCAAATCCGTCCCTGACCTGTTTTGGTTTTGACATTTATAAACATCAATACCTTTAAAATAACTAGACATTTGCAGTTAAATAAAACCAAAAACAAGTAAAAACTAACAAAGCAGATAATAAGCTACTTTAATGACTGTAATATTTAGCGGCTGATTAGCCATATCAATAATATAATCACCAAGAAAATGAATTTCTGGAACATTTGTCAAAACTTGTGTTTTAGTATTTAATCCTTGTTTTAGCGCTAAACCACATTGTACTTCCTTCTTGAAATTAAAACGAAAGTGTTTTTTCAGTAAGCTAACCGTATTTTCACATCAAACTCTGTTCGTTACATGTCGATCTATAACAGACAGAATTGCGAAATAAGACATTGATCTACAAGCATACCGAATCGTAACTTACGTAAGTATACGTCATGTAGGCCGTCAAATAACAAAAATGGAGCAAAACATTTGAAACACAGGTACTTCTCTACTTGTGGACAGGACTATCTAAGTGCCTTGCCCATAAACTGCTTGATTTTTTAGTCTATTTTAGTTATTCTTTTCACCAAAACATATTAATTTTGGGATATACCAGGAGATATGACCAAACAAAAGACTTGATTTGGTTACATCCCATATAAAGCTATGACATAAATATTAGCCACTTATGTATGGGGCGGGGCGGGGGTCGTCCCGATAGTCCGACACTCAATAGTCCGACACTCGATCATTTTCCACTACCTTGAAAAACAAGTGTGGACACACTGAAATGTCTTGCCTGTATAACGTTAAATTTAAATGATCAATGTCAGGGGCGGATCCAGCCATTTAAAAAAGGGGGGTGTGTCTGTGTTCCCAACCCAAGGTACATGTCCCGATACAAATGCATTGATCGGCCCAAAAAGGGGGTCCAACCACGACCCCCCCCCCCCCCCCCCCCCCCCCCCCCCCACACACACACACACATGAGGTCGAGGTGAGATATACCCTTTCAGACAAACGTGTATAGTGTCGGACTATTGAGTGTCGGACTAATGAGTGTCGGACTATTGAGTGTCGGACCAATGAGTGTCGGACTATCGACGTTATCCCATGGGGCGCCGTTTCACTTTTCAATACCAGTTAGTGATATCACTATTTTGAATGGGTGATATTACTTATTCAATAAGTTAAAGCACCTATTCGAATGGGTGATATCACCCATTGGAATACCAAACAAGTGATATCATCAATTCGAATAAATGATATCTCCTATTTGAAGGAGTAATATCACCAATTGGAAACAGTGATATCATCAATTTGAATAAGCGAGATCACTCTTTCGAATAGGTGATATCACTTTTTCAAATAGGAGATATCACTTTATATGTGTTTATAGGTGACATCATATATTTGAATAAGTGATATCCCTGCCCCTATTGGAATAGGTGATATCACTTTACAAAACAAAGAAGTGATATCACTCATTCAAATAAATGATATCACTTCTTCAAATTTGGAAACCATAAAAACCTTAGTTTTATATGTATATGACACTGGAACTGATCGACTTATTTTCACAAAATGTATAGGAATATAAGATTTTTATGCCTGTGTATAGCTCTTGTTTGTTATTGTATATCAAGTACAAGTAGTAAAAGTACAAAAAAAAAACAAAATAATATTTTGATAAACACATGTAATGCCCCTCCAAAACACGCACACATACAATCACCAGAAATTACCTTCTTACTTGCTTTTCATTTTATCAGAAAATTAGCTGTGAGCTGCATGGAAGAAATTCATCAACGAGCCATTCGCCGTTCAAGATCAGAAATGATAGAAAAGTTAGATCCAAACCATATACAAGAACATTTGCATAAATATGAAATTTTCCCCACACTTGTGATGGAGATTATAATGGTATGGTGTCGTTCTTTATACATAATATTATTGTTAATTATAGACAAACTGACCAGAATATAACACGGGAGCGATTGTTCAGGATACGTGCACGTTACGACAAATACAAAACACGTAACCTCCTTTAGATCTCAATGAAATTTGTCGATAATACAATGCTATGATATCAATAAAATTATATACATATATATATATATATATATATATATATATATATATATATATATATATATATATATATATTATATATATATGGTCTTTAATGCAAGTATAACTGTTTGAAATATTTCACCTTTTTGAGTATTTCTTGGTATTCCTGACATTTTTCTCTGTCAATTTTAATGATCAAGTACCTGTATTGGCTAGTTACAATTATTTCCTATTTGATGTCTTGTTCTGCATATTTATCAGTATTTTTGTATACTCTCTTTGAGCCTCTGTACTTTTCTGGTTGTCTTACCGTGTTGTTTGTCTTTGTCCTTTTTGTCTCCCTATATAATCTCCTATCACACTTTCTGTCTCTCTCTTTCTCTGTCTGTCTGTCAGTCAGTCTCACTACTCCCCCTCTCTCTCTCTCTCTCTCTCTCTCTCTCTCTCTCTCTCTCTCTCTCTCTCTCTCTCTCTCTCTCTCTCTCTCTCTCTCTCTCTCTCTTTCTCCCTCTCTCTCTCTCTCGTTGGTGTGTGTGTTCATATAAATGTTTTTGAAAAAAGATTTTATTGTTAAGAACTTGATATGCTGTCATTGATTTCTCTCTTAATCTGTCTCTCTCTCTGTCTCTGTCTCTGTCTTTCTCTCTGTCTCTCTCTCGCTCTCGCTCTCGCTCTCCCTCTCTCTCTCTCTCTCTCTCTCTCTCTCTCTCTCTTTCTCTCTCTGTCTCTCTCTCTGTCTGTCTCTCTGTCTGTCTCTCTCTCTCTCGTTCTGTCGCACTCTGTGTCTGTCCACCTGAACACCTTATCACACTTTCTGTCTCTCTCTTTGTCTGTCTGTCAGTCACTCTCACTACTCCCCTCTCTCTCTCTCTGTCTCTCTATCTGTCTCTGTCTCTCTCTGTCTCTCTCTCTCTCTCTCGTTGGTGTGTGTGTTCATATAAATGTTTTTGAAAAAAGTTTTTATTGTTTAGAACTTGATTTTCTCTCATTGATTTCTTTCTTAATCTCTTAATCTCTCTCTCTCTGTCTGTCTCTGTCTCTCTCTCTCTCTCTCTCCCCCTCTCTCGCGCTCTCTCTCCCCTCTATCTCTCTCTCTCTCTCTCTCTCTCTCTCTCTCTCTCTCTCTCTGTGTGTTCATATAAATGTTTTTGAAAAAAGTTTTTATTGTTTAGAACTTGATTTTCTCTCATTGATTTCTTTCTTAATCTTAATCTCTCTCTCTCTCTGTCTCTGTCTGTCTCTGTCTCTCTTTCTCTCTCTCCCCCATTCTCGCGCTCTCTCCCCTCTCTCTCTCTCTCTCTCTCTCTCTCTCTCTCTCTCTCTCTCTCTCTCTCTCTCTCTCTCTCTCTCTCTCTCTCGTTCTGTCACACTCTGTGTCTGCCCACCTGAACATCTTCTCATATGTTTATTGCACATGTAGGTCAACACAAAATATCATTTGCACATTATTTTTATATAGTTTTTTTTTTATTTATTTTTTCGTTGTTGACAGAATAAGGATAATAGTAGGATAGAAAATGTGAAGAGACTTTTAGAAGAGTTACCAAAAAGAAAGAAGGAAGATTATGGAAATTTTCTGAAGTGCTTGATAGAATCTGATTATCTTCATTTAGCCAAATTTATTGAAGACAAAGAGAGGGAAATTAGGTCAGAGATGTGTAATGCCCCGAATCTGCAGAGTGCCAATCCAGCTATTGTTAGTGACAGTTCCTTCCAACACTTTGCAAAATTGTCTTCCCCTAACACAGGTGAGCTGAAACCTTAAAAAGTTCCAATGCAACTGTGGGCATACAAGATAACCTTTTGACCTATATTACAGACTTTTGACCTGTATTACTGCATTTAGAGCTACCGTATCAGGGTTCAACATTAAGGATTGTCTGGTTGTCAGGGACAAGTTCATTTTTTATTTGGACAAGAAGATGTTACTTCTCACCTGTCCAAAATGACAAGTGAAATTGTTGAAGAGAAAAGTTAATTTAATAAAAATTATTCTTGTTTAAATGCAAAATAATATCATTGAATGTTACACTTGATTTTTAGACAAGCCATTTTGGCATTGGGACATTTCCATCAATGTTGACCCCTGACCCCTATATTACAGAATTTTAATCCATATTACATATTACAAACTTATGACCTATATTACTGGTACATGTATCAGCTGTATTACAGACTTTGACTTATATTACAGAATTTTGACCTATAGTACAGATTTTTGACCTATATTACAGAATTTTGACCTATATTGCAGACTTGACCTATATTACAGAATTTTGACCTGTATTACTGGTATCAGCTATTTCACAGTATTTTTGTAGTTTACCAATATCACAAATGTTTTACCTATATTACACACTTATCACCTATTTTACAGAAATTTGACCTATATTACAGACTTCTGACCTATATTTCAGAATTTCTTAGCTATTCTTCCAATTATTTTGTTGTAAACTGAACAATTTTGCAGTCATATTTTTTAATAATGGAATGTTTCAGCACCATCACCTCCAGTTCAACAGTTAATCAAATCTCTGACCTAGAATATGGATCTTATGAAGTGATAAGTGCCAGATTTGAAATGCAGCCTGTTTGATGACACTTGCTGTCTTTACCAGAGAGAACATTTATCTTAACCTTATCCCTCCCATATGGCCCGAAAACAGATATCATTGAATGTTGTCAATGTGAATACATTGTACATGTACATGTACATGTATTAACAAACTGTAAATGACCTTGCTTGACATTGTGTTGAAGTCATGTGATCTGAGTACAAACTATTCTGACAAAACATAACGGAATGAAACAACTCAAAAAAGGTCAGTTGTGTAGCCAAGATTCATTAATATTTAGAGTTTGTTTGTTTGTTTCTTTCTTTATTGTTTTTAGCTCACCTGAGCTGAAAGCTCCAGTGAGCTATTGTGATCACTCCCCGTCCATCCGTAAACTTTTCATATTTTTGACTTCTCCTCTGAAACCACTGAAGGGATTTTGGAGAAACTTGACAGGAAGCAAGTGCCTAGTGTTCTTTACCATGTTTGTAGTTTTCAGCCAGATTAGCTTAGGGATGGATCCAGGGTGGGGCAGAATAGGTTCCAAAAAGTATTCCTCTTTAAAAATCTTCTCCTCCAGAACCGCTGCATGATTTGAAAAACAGATTGTTTCTGAGTGATCTGCATGGATGTATGATTCAAATTTGTATTTTTCATAAAAATCGGAATATCA
Source organism: Atrina japonica (assembly GCA_030159075.1). Taxonomy (NCBI): domain Eukaryota; kingdom Metazoa; phylum Mollusca; class Bivalvia; order Pterioida; family Pinnidae; genus Atrina; species Atrina japonica. Next base: position 732,586 of record BROG01000305.1, read on the forward strand.
ATTTTTGATGAATTTTTTATGTCTTTTCAGCCTTTGTCATTTTCATTAATTTTTGCACGAGTTTCTCAATTATCTCCCCTTGCATTCACTTTGATGCATTCATTTAACTTGTTTTACTTGTAATTAGGTGAAGACATGTTTTTGTGCAAGAATTTTGCAGAAATTAAATTTCTAGGAATTTTTTAATGAATTTTTTAAGACTGCAAAAATTTGGACGAAAACTTTACAGGAAGCAAGTGTTTGATTTTCTCAATTATCTCCCCTTGTTAAACATCCCACTCAAGAATGTTTCACTCATATGGAGACGTCACCAAATGCCGGTGAAGGGCTTCAAATGTTGGCCTATGCTCAGCACTTGCGGCCATTGAGCAGTGAGGGTTCTTTAACGTGCCAACACCTACCTTGATTTTTACTGTCTCATCTGAAGGACAGGAAACCAACATGCTGCTGGCTGGACTCGAACTCACGACCTCACGATCAAGAGTCGAGCGCGCTACTGACTGAGCCAGACCGGCTCTAATATTTAGAGTTATGGGACTTTATAATCTTACAAAATAGCTTGCTGCTTGGGAGAAAGTGTTAATTAAGTATATCTTATTTGATCTGTTACAGATGACGGAGATACAGAAATGGCAGAAGTGTGACACACAATGTCACCAACAGATCATAATGGTTTGTATACCGTAAATTAGTATATTTTGGGGGATTGTTTAAATTTGGACAATTTGGCCACCCCGTTAAAATAGCCAAAATTAAACTGTCCAAAATATGTACACATTCATAGGCTGGAAAAATCTTGATCTGTTTATAACATTAACCTGGAATTATTTCTAATATGAACTTTCATAGGTAAATTTGAGCGGTCATTGGTCACATAGAGCAGGTGGTCATTATATAGGGTAAAGAAATATGGGAATCAAGAAAGGGGAATATTGAAAATGGTTGCTAGAGGCTGATTAGACTAATGGCCAATGGCCAAAATTTAACTGGTCAAAAAATAACCATTCCAGGCCTCACACTGGGTCTAAGAAAGAGGGAGACTTCACTTCTCCCTTCAGCTGTTGGAGGGAGACTTCTCACATAAGTAGGGAGACTTCTAAAAACCAAGGGAGACGAAGTACCTTTAATCATTTTTAATATATTTTATATATATTGCCTTTTTTTTTTTGGGGGGGGGTACCATACAAAACACAACTGGGAATTTTCACATAAATTGGCTATAAAAATTGACTCACAAGAAAATCTAAAATGTAAAGGAATCCAATTTCCCCTTTATATGATACTAGATCTACTGATTAAAATGAACATTTTCAAATAACATAAATACTTAGTGAATTTTTCAAAATGAATAAGCAGCCTGCCTTACATTTTACTTTTCACAAAGACTCAGTGCGAATTATCTAATTATTTCTCTCTCTTGTAAAACCCCAGTAATAAACGATAAATGTTTCCTGGATTTATTTAAATTATTATATTTTTTTTTACTTTACCAGTATTTTTTTTTCTGGAGGGAGGGGGTTAAAATATCAGTACAAAAATAGCTATAGCCCAGTAAATGTTCTGCTTTGATAGAAATCACACCAAGTTAATAACTTCTCAAAATGTGATACTTGCATTAAATTACGTAGTTGCTTTTATTTACAGCACTAAATATTTTTCAAGATTAATTTGTTGTTTAGGCCCTATCATCGATGATATAAGCACCAAGTGATCTTCGTGAGTTGCATAAGCGTACAACATGTCTACATGTCAAACGATTGAAAATCACAATATCTTTCTTTTTTAGTTATTTTACAAATATTGGCATTTTATTTTCTTATTTTATAAGTACTGTTGAAATTTGAGAATGTGCAATGTAAAATGCAATGACATAAGTGGCCCAATGTCTGTATGTCTTCATCTTGTGTATCACCAACGTGGTGAAAATTTCTGAGTTTCAAATCTAATTAAAGGATTATCAGGAATTAATTACACCCCTCTGATGTTGATCTTTAAAGGGCAGAATGAAAAGCAGGTATGCTTAATTTGGTGTGACACTTTTCTATAGCATTATACTGATTGTATCGCTGGAGGCCTCAGTACTGTAAAAACAACACACAGGTGTGAAAGGCTGTACATCCTGTTGCACTCGTCATCTGAGATTAGAGTTGCATTAAAGCGATATTTATAATTACCGCCAAGTGATAATAACCCAGGTTGGCTATTCGTAGTATACAAGTTTTAATCCATAGGTAAACTTCACTTGCATTCGATCACGTGTTAATCACTTGCTACTACAGTCGTAAACAAAAGTCAAGACAGCAGGAGAGCGACATCGGCAAAATGCAAGGCGACATGAACTTCGCTTTGTGGCAAACAGAGAGCGACTTTGAGTGATGCAGTGCAACTTTGTCGCCCACGTCGCCCTCTAATGTGAGCCCTGCATTCATTTTATGACCAAAGTGTCCAAATTTAAGTGACACCAAAGTATCCCAATTTACAGTATGTACATCATTGTACAGTTAGACTCTTCCCGAATTCTCCCCCCCCAAAAATCCTCCATTTCTAGGTCTTTGAAATTTTCATTTTGATATTTCACCTTGATTCAGGCGGAAACTGTACTTTCTGTTCCACTGTACTTTCACAAATTGTTGCACATATTACAGCAAATGAAAAATCCATTGCCTTAAATGATCGGCATTCACAGGTTTACATTTGTCATTTTTCTTCAGAACTGTTGAAATGCTCTTCTCAGAGTTATTTCCCTTTAATTGCTTATATTTACTTCTTTTTTTTTGGCTATTTTTTTTTTTTGCTGATTATCTTGATAATGATTTGAGAAAGAGGGTTTTGTGCCTGTGATTCAATTTATACCTTGGCTATTTCTGAAAAAAAAGTTATACCCCTTTTATACTCCACTATTTCACTTTTAAAGCTTCACAGAATGCAATATTCCAGAAGCTAGAGAAAAAATATTATTACATGTACCATACAAAATATACACCACCTATTTTGGCGGAAATTGTCAGATTTTCACTGTTTAATTTAACATGCAATATTAATTTGTTCACTCCCAAGTTATGACATTAAACTATCCTATCTATTGATTTGGGTGAGTCTAAATGTGAGCAAAGGGGTTGATAAGTTCATTAACTACTATATTTTCATCATTAAATAATTTTAATAATACATACTACGTCATCAGGTCATGTACACCCCACGTCATGGGAAATTTCATTTATTGATGGAACCTCTGTTCTGAGTTAACCCCCACCTACACAAGAAAAGAAAAACCTCAAGGATTCTTTGCATGCTTTTTATTTTCATACATAATCGTTATTGAGATTATTCCAATGGGTGAAGTTGTGTTAAACTGATTATTGAAATATTCATAGAAAATATCTTTTTATCAGTTAACGAAATCTATAATATTGTAAAAGTTTCATTTTTCACAAGTGGCAGTAGATTTATTGAGCTGGAAATTGAAAGTGGCCAATAATTGGATAAAAAACCCAGTTTTTACCAATGTTTTGGCTGATATTATTTTAGACCCTGGGCTAACCCTATAAGCATGTAACCCAAAGCACGATGTTCTCACCACTTAGTCATGGAAACCCCTTTCCATGATTTTGTCTTTGATCATTGTTATGACAAGTATGATAGATAAAATGAGGAAAGGTATTTGGTAAGCAAAAAATTATACGAATGAAATTGTCAGGTGTCTTCTTATGGGAGTCATTTCTTGAATTTCTCCTATTAATCTCCAGGTCAACGATTCAAGCTCTAGGGAACCTGTAGTTTTGTTTGAACGGATGTTTAAGAACCCCTATATAAGGTTACTGTACCTTATTTAGTTGTCTGTGCCTCTATAGTTTTTTATTAATACCATTTCAAAGTTAACTTGTAGCTATTAATTTCCCATAAATGATATGCGAGATATAGAGGAAGTGTAGCAAAAATATTTAGTACACAACGACCTTTGTAGTGTCAACAAAGACAGTAAGCCATATCGGGATAATGCCAGCTAGTTGGCTAGCCTATGTGCAATGTAAAATATTTGAAATACTTGCAGAAAGAATCTTTTTGTCTCTTCTTTTGTCTTTCATCAATTTATTGTAACTGGATACAAATTTCAATTTGCAGGTAAAAACCAAATCTTGATCTGAGACGAGGGTGATGTTGAAATGATTAATCATCGATACCACAGTAGTGTTCTATCTTAATCTATGATAGAGTAGGAAGGTTCAAAATAATGCAGTATGGTGCCTGATAATGGTGCTATATAATGGTTCAAATGATACAGCATGTGTCCAAGGAAGAAGATCCCAGCTGAACTCAAATACTGGACTGGTCTTGTGTAGGCAGTGTTTTTCACCCTTTTTTTCAAAGATAGCCTCTAGCTACCCTTTGAATTGGGAAAAATAGCAACAAAAATGCTGAAAAAGGGAATATTCAAGATGTATACACAATATAAGTTCAAGTCAGTGTATGACATGAATTTATTACTATTTTAAGTTTGCGTTGTTTATCAGCCACTGGCCAAAAGTTTATAGTCATGATAATTTTTTCTTATATATTTCTTATAAAACCATATTTTTTCAAAGAAAATATTGTGAAGTCATTTCTTATTGCATTTGAATAGAATTTCACTGTTAAACAGAGAATGTTTACAAGCGATTTTGGGGAAAATTTTGGTAATAGGGAAAATAGTCGATTATTGGCTAAAAAATACTGAAGTGCAAGACTCTGGTAGGTGCTGGTCAATCTTTACCAGTTATTATTAGTTGATATTATTGTCTATTTTTTTGAGTTTAAGTATACCTTCATTCGCTGTATATCTATCAACGAATGTATATGCTTTTATCAGTTTATGTATCGTATTAAAACAGAATGATCAAAAAGTACTGTATACCTGACATAAGTACTGTATACCTGACATATTCACTCCCATTTAATTTTCACCATTTCGTCCTTAGATAAAAATTGAAAGCGAAATTTTCAAGCTAAATAATTGACAAATACGGACATACGTGCCATCAATGAGAGTATGGTGATTTTGCGTGAATTTAAGACGGGGCGAATGTGCTTTCTGTCGTAAAAAAAGCAAAAATGACCACGGTTGAAAATATTCATGCATATGGTATATATTTACAATGTGATTGACAGATTATAAAAGTTGGCTTTCTGATGACGTTACACGTATTTCTTTGTCGGACCTGGTATCATTGTTGTGAGAGCTCTCAGCAGATAAATCTATCTGCACTCGGATGCAATGTGAGCACATTCTGTGCCAACAGCAACAACAACAACAAACTTTCTTAAATTCATCTGAGCCTGTCATCTTAAACTTTCAGAAGTACATGTACTTGAGTATAAATTTTTACTCAAATTTGACTACAGTAATCCTGATATCTTATTGGCTTAGCAGGCCAAGTTGAGAACGTCCTCAGGCTTGACTAAATTCTCAAATTCTATTTCTACCCATAACATCTGTTGATGAATCCACAAATTGAAACATTGACACAACTTGGTTCGGGAATAGTAAGTGCTGTTTGTATCAGACCACTCATCTTGTGACTACAAGACAACATGTAATGCTTCATAGAGGTCAATGTTTTGTGACATTATCTATCTCTTAATAATTCAATTTTGCAGAGATGCTTCTCACTGATAGGGTAAAGTAAAGCAAGTTAAATCTATATAACCAACCTTGCTATCACTCAAGGAGTTCTCTTGACCTTTGACCAATGGTTCATTTCTTAAGTCTGCTAAATTGATTGCAAATTTATTATGATATTTCTAAAATACTATTATTAAAGTTTAAAATATAATCTTAAGTATTGTTGTTTTTCACGTTTTAGTAAATCATTAAATTGGACATAAACTTTTCAGTTAGCTATCGAAAATTAATTAATGTTAGGACAGAGAATACTTTTGTATATTGCATTCTGGGTAATACGAAGTGTACTTTGCCTCAATATTGATTATTTTTCAGTAAACACCTGAACAGCTAATGTTAATCCTTAATAACATTGATTACAGACATATGTTGAAAAAATAAGTTTATATTTACATGAACTCGGAACAGTCAAGTATGTCATTATGGAGTATGGTGATAGAATGATGCAGCATGGTGATGATGGCACTGGAAATTATTGTTGCTAAAAATAGATAGAGTATGTCCTCATACAACAGGAAACCATTGCTCCACAATTGAATGAAGGTCACAAGGTATTGAATTGCATTACTATATGCCGTTTTAATTTTGTGATGATCATTATTAAAACATGATTTTGGGGGGAATGACACAATTATTTGTCATTAAGTTGGTACAGAATATGATTGTTATTTCAAAAAGATTAATGAAGTGAACAATCTCTTACACAGAGTTGTCGGTGCTTGCTCTGTCTTTTTTTTCCTTTTCTGAATGTTTCCCAAGCAAAAGAATTGGTTAGCTGTTTTTGTTTTCAAGGAGGGGTACAAACTCTTATCAAACTGATGGAACGGGGTTTTGAACTTATTCTTTACCTCCCTACTCAATTCAGGGGAGATACATGGGGTGATCGACCAATTCAGGAATAAGTAAAATTTCTGACTGACCCAACTATTTTTTCCTTTATATTAAAGACGGGGGATTTTTGGAAAATAGTTTTTTTCTCCTCATGCCACAAAAGGATTACGCTGCTTTTTGCTAAATCAAGGGGTCCCTACCTTTTTAATTTCTAGTTCTAATACCAATTTGTATAATATTATTATGTAAAACAAAATACAGAATTGATATATTCAGTTGTTCCCATATGTTTACAACTTTATGTAGTTTGGGCTTATCTAGCGGAATAAATGTACAAGTATTCTTCATCAACACATCTTATGTAAGTCAGATGTGCATGGTTAATAAGCACACTGCATGATAAGTAGGGAACTGAATATCATAAGTATCTTATTCAGTTTTATCCTAATTAGAGTGTTATGTACACTTCCTGCTGTCAAAGCATCTAACAACTTCACCTTTGTCTGCATGCGATACTACTTCAGCATCCTACATGAGGAATTTGGACTAAACAGACTTCCTGGAAATCCTAGATACTCTCTAACCGATTTTTCTACTTCTGAAATATTAAATAATCATAAATCCGTTCTCGCTTCGTTTGGAAATACCCACAAGTGACACGGAGCTTCAATTGCCATATATCTATTGGATTCTAACACATTAAACAAGGTCTTCAGAATTAAAGAAGCGGAGTCAATCAGATGTGGATCCTAAAGAATTCAAAGGAATTGCTGGAACATTTAAAATCTCCAAATTTCAAACATATTACAAGCATCGAGTCTTGATTTTTTGACCCTTTACACAACAATGCCTCATCAAAAACTAAAAAACAGATAAACATCTATTATACAAATCCAACAGATTGTCGGCATTCCAATGGGTACCAATTGTGCACATCTCTTGGCTGACATATTTTTGTATTTATATGAAGCGGAATTTATAAGTCTCTACTCTCCAAAGGAAACAAACAGTTAGCATATCGGTTCAATTTTACTTACAGGTATATCGACGATGTTCTGTCCATAAATAATTCAGAATTTCAGAGTTACCTCGGCCAGATGTATCCTGTTGAGCTAGAGATCAATGAGTAGACAGAGAGCAACACATCTGCTTCTTACCTTGATTTACTCCTGTCGATTGGAAAAGACGGTCAACTTCCGTTTCTAAGTAGTAATATTCCATCTTCTCCTGCCTATGGCGTTTTCATTTTACAACTTATACGTTATGCCAGGGCATGCTCTTCTTATGAATGTTTTATTCTGAGAGCTAAACGACTAGCCAATAAACTACTTACACAAAGTTACGTCGTTGAACGCCTGGAGTTGTCATTTAAGAAGTTTTATGGTCGATACTGGGATCTTGTTAAACATTATAAAGTCCCCCCTCTCAGAGGTATTGGATCACGGCCACAGACAGTGACTCCGCTTCACCAATCATGGTTTTCACCTCATCACCAAACTTGACCTTTTTACCGAATTTGACCCGTTCATCGAACTAGAAAGGTTTCCATGGAACATTTGCGACGGGTGTGGCATGCCAGCAGAAGACGCTGACTCCTTCCGGACAGATGGTCTTATCCCGACTGGGATTCGTAATTGTTCTTCATGTTGAGACCATTTGCACATCTAATTTGTCGTGTTATAATGGACTTGAGTTTTTGATTTTTGATTGGTACTTCTTCAATTTTACTTTTAATTATCATTATTAGCACAAGTAGTACATTCAGATTTCCTCAGCAAATAGCCTTATAAGTATGTATGATAGTGATAACCCGGGAGTATGAAAGAGAATTGTGTGATCGGGAATCCTGTATTAAAGGTGAGAGGAAAAAGAGAAACGTATAAACACATCTGAAGGTTCCTATTGAAGGCACCATCTAAATAAAACATCTTGACCAGAAACTTTGTTGGCGTCGTTATGCTACATTTGTCCATATAAGAAATGGCTCATGACATCGGGCAATATGCCACGGCAAAATTGTAACACATATATATCAAATATAATGACAAAAGAAATTATAGCTTACTCTTTGAGGAAAGAAACTCCTCTGAAGTTCAGGCAAGTTGATATCTTTTCTCCCATTGTGACATGAAGCATGTGTGTGTTTATTTTTCATATCGATAACACGAACTGCGACCATTTTGTATTCCTACTTATCGCTATTTTCCAGTCAGTGGGATTGTGCAATATTGACAGGTGACACAAATGTCTAGTTAAGACGATACACAAATTGTATATAGATGGCAGTTAGGCTAGGCAGACATTTTATCAATAACATACCAGCCAGGGAATTGGAGGTAAATCTAGTTAGGTCGAAATATATCTTCATTTTAAACGGATGTACTGTATAATCATTTTGTAATAAAACATTGGTCATATTTCAAAGTGTAGGGCGTTTTGAGTAACCGATGCTATACCATATTAAATTGATTAATTACTTCCATTGTCAAAATTATTCGAAAAAAACTTAATAATCATATACATGTATATCATTAGAGTTTGTCGTAATAGTATGATCGTTTATTGCCAGAACAATATAAATTAGTGACAGAATACACTGTTATTTACTTTCCTATTTAATATCTTTGCTAAACGCGTCTAAGCACAATACCTGCTATTCCGGTACCAGCCGAATATTCTATACTATAGTTGTATTTCGCTTAGATAGAATCATTTCAATTCAAAACTTCTCACATCTAAGACATGTATTTTTGCAGTGGGTTAGACGGATTTGACAATTATACGTTTAGATTTATTCATATTATAAACATAATACCAAAGTTATAATGCCCAAGACGATATTTTCTGTCAATTAGACTTCATCAGTTGAGCTCCAATTTTAAATACATTTTCTAAAAAGAAAGTCGTATCAGCCAAGGCCAAACAATAAATCTAAACGTATAGCCAAAATCCGTCTACGAATAACCGCTGTAAAAAAGATGACTAATCTTAGCTTAAGAATAATTTAGAATTTTATATGGTGATATCAGTGCCTAATATTACTTTTGTCTAAGATTATCAGCTGGTACCGAAATGCCAGGTACTAGGTTTATGTATACCCTCGGGTACTCAAGCGGTCCACCAGCAGTGGCAACGACCTAGTGGTTATAATATTGTTAACATAATATCAAAGTTATTCATGTTAATATTTGGGCTTTTTATGATCCCACATTTTCTGTCGGAAATATACATTTATATCAAATTAGAGTTTTATGGACAGGAAGGATCTACTGGAGCATTTGTTTCGGCCGCATTTATGAAGCTATGATTCTGATATTATTAATGATATCTATGTACGGAACAATGGTCATATTTTCTTTTTCTTACATTTCGTGTTACAAAAGATATGAAATTGTGTATAGCATCCTTTCATCACATTTACACCTTTTAATGTAATTCATTTCTGTCACAACATTATCCTTTTGCTCTCTTGCTTGAGTTTTCATGAATCTTTCATTACCGTTGAAAACGTGATTGACTGTCCAGTTGCAATTCAAACCTGACTAATCAATTCGTAAATTTTGTCCAGTTGTATGGTCGCTTTGACGCCAACAATGTGGTTGACCATTTGTTATATTTTTGTTATAGCTTATGTATGAGAGTTATGACAATTGTCAACGCAGGTATGTGGAGGTGTAATGGCAAAGCCACTGTCAAACGTAGGTCAATAGGTCATTTACCAAATTGTAACGGTTCAGTGACTTTGATGATTCTCTGTATGAAACTTCCATTTGTTTGTTATATCCAAAGTATAAATTCTACAATAAGCAAATTTAGAATGTTGAGATGTAGTGGGGTTGTCATTACATCACAAGGAAAAGTAGGTCGCTCCGACCTAGGTTTTATGCTTTAAGAACTTCGAGAAATATCTAGTTTACCATTATCTTATAGTCAAATATGCAGACCAACAGTTACCATTTTGTTTATTCATTATTAATATATTTACAGTTAAACTGATTATCAATGCAGCATATATTGTTACAGATAGAGGACAATATCAACGTTGATACAAATATTGTAAAAGTGGATATTTTTGCGTGTTGTAAATTACGCAAGTTTCTTATACAAACCATGCGTTTGGGATTTTTACGCGATGTCACAACCGTTACTAACCTTATAATTCATACTGGAATGGAAAATGGGTTTTCCAAAAGCAAAATATTGAATCAAAATATTTTGTATGTGAGAGGGTTTTCTTTGGACTTTATACTTTGAGAGATGAAATGGCTAATATAAAAACAAATGTACTTCAAACACGAGCGCGAAAGATAAGTTTATTGAACAGTGAACTCCATTCGATCCCATCATAAATACCAAAACACACACACACACACACACACAATCACACACAGAGAGAGAGAGAGAGAGAGAGAGAGAGAGAGAGAGAGAGAGAGAGAGAGAGAGAGAGAGAGAGAGAGAGAGAGAGAGAGAGAGAGAGAGAGAGAGAGAGAGAGAGAGAGAGAGAGAGAGAGAGAGAGAGAGAGAGAGGATACACGCGACCTCTCCTATATAGGATTTAGTTTATTCAACCGCGGTATATCAATAATAATTTTTTCAGCTTATACGACTTCTGAATGATGCCAGTATGATGGTTATTTTGTTATGTACGAGACATTTGAAAAGTTTGATAAATTTATATGAAATTCGACGTTCCTTATACATACAATGTATATACTGTGTGTACGGAAACATTGGTTTTTGAATGTCCCTTGACAGTTGATACGCTGCATTCACACATAAGAAGTGGCCTAGTATTAGGTGATAAGTCAACGCTACCATTTATAGAAGTATATGACAATTTTATGGGCGGAAATTGTCTTATAAAGTGAATCAATTACATTTTTTTATTAAATTTATCAATTAAATAAAAACTTTATTTTTCACTGTTATTTTCATTGATTTTACTTTATTTTATATGCTTAATGAAAAATATGAATATTTTTCATTAAGTCAATCAAAATACATTGCCAAGCCACTAATGAAAATCCGATTTATTAATTCCATCTATAATGTAATGATAATTGTCAATTCATTGTTTGAATTACCTCGGCCAGATGTATCCTGTAAAGGTAGAGATCAGTGAGACGACAGAGAGCAACACATCTGCTTCTTACCTAGATTTACTCCTGTCGATTAAAAAAAAAAAACGGGCAACTTGACACATTCCTCTATGACAAACAAGACGATTTCAATTTCCATATCACAAACTTCCCGTTTCTAAGTAGTAATATTCCATCTTCTCCTGCCTATGGCGTTTTCATTTCACAGCTTACACGTTATGCCAGGGCATGCTCTTCTGATGAATGTTTTATTCTGAGAGCTAAACGACTAACCAATATACTACTAACACAAGGTTACGTTGTTGAACGCTTGAAGTCGTCGTTTAAGAAGTGTTATGGTCGATACGGGGATCTTGTTAAACATTATGAAGTCCCCCTCTCAGAGATATTAGATAGTATTCTGGATCACGGCCACAGACAGTGACTCCGTTTCACCAATCATGCTTTCCACCGAACTTGACCTCATCACCAAACTTGACCTTTTTACCTAATTTGACCCGTTCATCGAACTAGAAAGGTTTCCATGGAACATTTGCGACGGGTGTGGCATGCCAGTAGATACGTTGTCTCCTTTCGGACGCCTGGTCTTATCCCGTTTGGGATTCGTAATTGTTCTTCATGTTGAGACCATTTGCACATCTAATTCGTCGTGTTATAATGGGCTTGAGTTTTGATTATTGATTGGTACTTCTTCAATTTTACTTGATTATAAACTTTGCTAGCAAATGCCAAAAATGGTGATGCCGCGATAAAAACATTTGAACACGTACTGTAAATATGACGTATCAATGAGGGATTTTCATGAGCTATTTATAACGCCGTATCGAAGCTAAACAAAATGGCTTCGCACAGACTTGTTCTGTCTCAACAAAAAAGCAGACGATATTGTGTTTAGATATAGGTAGTTAAGTGGTCGAAAGGCAGTGGAAATGTATAATGTATCCACTATCTACGTCAACAGTTCGAAAGTTTTTGAAAAAAAATCAGTGACACTGGAAATACAGTACAGACAATGAACATCGAATTGGGCGAACCTCGAAGCGAGTTTGCTGTCCATGTCTAACTTTGGCATGATCTCTGAATCATATTTCTCTTAAAGGGAACAGTGTAACTGTGCATGTTGAAGGGAATATTAATTTTGACTTTTATGGCCAGTTGTGGCGAAGGATTTCAGATATTGCCCCTAGATCTTAATAGCGGATCGGGATCTTCCCGTATACGTATATATTATGTCGCTCAAAGTGTGAGCTCTCAATGGAAAAAAAGAAAGCCAGCTTCAGATCCTATCGTATTCTTCCAGGGCTCAATATCACACAAAGCATATGAATGATACTTAAAATTAATCGACACAATAAATTACACTTTTTTCAGAAACTTCAAATGCATTGTCGCTGTCAAGTGATGTATTTCAATCAAAACCTAGTTTGTTTACATTTCACAAGCCGTACAGTAGACTTGTTCAGTCACCAAATTTACTCAATACTCAAACTCAACTTTTATTTTTTATTATTTGGACTACAGAATCGTTCATAAAACTTTGAATTTGATTGAATAGTGAACATGTTATAATTTTACATCATTCACATATAAATTTTTGTGTCACACTTATGACATTCCTGTAAAAAATGAATAAATACGTTGAGTATGGTACTCAAATTTTAAATACGTACTCAAACAATTTTTTGATGTATCTAAAGTTTTCTTCAAATGAGCGATAACTTCCACCGTTATTTACAACTGCATGCCATCAGTGTACAAACATGTCCAGTTACAGAATAAAGTTTGCTTGTTTTTTCCTTATAATCAAGAAAAGTTAGTTGAGCTAAATTTGGTGACTTTGGGCCCATGTAGCCTAAATCTAGGGCCCGACGAAACTTAACTGAAAAATGTAATAAATAGAATATATAATATTTGCTTCGCACTCGTGTTAAATATGTATTCTCCTGCCTCACTCGATGTAATAAACGTGTTATTCTAAAAACAATTATCCTCTATATATTATGAAGTATTGGCTGAAAAGAAAATGAAGGATAACTGAAACATGCCATCATCCATAAAGGAGTGCAGGTAAATTAATAAGGATTCAATATAAAAAATCTCAGATACCAAAATATAAATCAATAGAATGTCCAGGACTTAGATACAAATCCGATAAAAATGGACAAACAGGGACCTCTGGAAAACAAGAGGTGGGATCAGGTGCCATGGAGGAGTAAGCATCCCCTGTCAATCTAGTGAAACCAAAAAGTTATTACACTGCGACAAGTGATGTTCAAAATCGAATAAACCATTTTTATTTTCAATTGCACAGATTTACGCCATTATTACTTCCCGAATTATGGAATATACTAGGCTTGTCCAAATCAAATGCTACACATCAACTAAGTGACATGGCTGTATCTTGTCCATCCCTTGACAATTTAATCGGTCAGTTACTTATCGCCAGCTATCACATTGAACAAATGCCAATAGATTCACTGGCTTAATTTTACTGTTCTAGAACTAATGATGCTTTACAAAGGATAAATTTTCTTCTATTATGTCACCTTACATTTGAATATCGCTACATAATGTACAGTAGAATGGACGCTTTAAATCATTGTAACTGCTTTTCTGACATTATGTGGGCTTCCGCTGGGATATTTATGGAGAAATGTGGTAGTTTAAGACCTGCACCTTGGGAAATCTGAAACACTCTCGACTTTTCGACATCGTAGTTTACTCCGGTACATTTTAGTCAACAGCTTTGTAGCTTTTGTTTTGTGTAAATAAAATCATTTCTTTAACCCTTTCATCCCTGACTATCTGAATGGTATGCTCTTTCTATTGTTTATGACAGTCTATTGTGGCCAGAGGGTTGACAATTTAAAAAAATTAGAATTGCGAAAATAGTTTAAGTCAATTCAACATCAAAAACGTAATGACACGTATATAAACGTAACGTATCCATGCACCGCATACAGGACCATGTTATTCTCTATCAGTTCACTGTTTTAGATATGTACCAAACATACATAATTCTGCCTGTTTATCTATTGCGGTAGTTTTTCGTCTCTATAGCCTAGATTTAAGATTGAAAAATGGATGCGCGCAAAATGTGTTTCTATAAAGCAAACTGCAACTGAGGTAACAATGTTTTATAAAGGAAGAGGGTACAAATAATGTTGCAAAAACGTATGCCTAATCCAATATTATCACTGAGATAAGATGTGTCATAAAACAAAACAACCAACCAACCAACCAAACAAACAAACAACAACAACAACAACAAAAATGAACAATTTATTGTAATCAGTGAAAAAACATACAGAAACTGCAATAATATCGCCTTAAAACATGGGCAAAGGGGAAAGGAAAATGAAAACTTCTGAAACTTATAGGACTTGAACAGTTCTGAGACAACACAAGTGCTCTATATCTATTCTTCAATTAAATTAGGATTAACGAAACCGAAAACAAACTGATTTGACCTTTTGATAAAATTCGACTTAGTCTCGGAAAGAGCGGATTGATAAATGCAAACAAAACAGCGAATTGCCAATTAAATGTTTAAAAGTAAATCAATTTGATAATCAATATGGTACTAGAAATAAGAATTTAAATGAAAATCGCTCTTGACTGACAGAATGTTTAATTGGGTTTGTGTTTGACTATAGATTTACACAATTACGTAAGATATATATATATATATATATATATATATATATATATATATATATATATATATATATATATATATATATATATATATATATATATATATATATATATTAATTCTTGTTTGAGGTATTGTTCGATATAGCAGTAGATAAAAAAACCATGGCCATTTTCGGTGCTAGATTTAGTATTATACCATTATCATTGACCAATGAAAAGAAACTAATATTCCGTGTAAACTGCAGTTCATTTACACCTTGCAAATAAAGTTTTCTCACACAAACTGGGGTGTGGTAAGTCATTTAGTTTAACAATATTTTTAATTTCATAATTTCTTGAAAGGGATTGGGCAAAAGTTATTAAAACATTACATATGCGATTTGGGTTATTTCGGCATCTGTAATAACCAATTTTCTCACAGTAAATTAGGTCAAACCTGTTGTTGAACATTATCATATTGATACGAAGTCCGTGTCTTGATACCAATTCTTTTAGTTTTTGTTTTTCGTGTGCCATACTATTCCGATTGACAATATAAGGAAAAATAAATCGATAACGAATGAAGTTTGACATATATGTTTTAATTTGATTTGATTTGATTTTTTGTTTTACGCCATACTCAACAATTATTCAGTCATATGATGGCGTCAAGTTTTTATTGGTGGAGGAGAAACCGCGGTTACCCGGGTAAAGACCACCGACATTCCGCAAGAAAACTGGCAAACTTTCCGACTTAATTCGAAATGACCCTAGCCGGTGAGAGGTGAGAACCAGAGGTGAGAGGCCGTGTGATTTAAAGCGCAATGCTCTAACCACTCGGCCACGGAGGCCCCTCATATATATGTTTTAAATTCATGGATTAGTCAACTACACACATAGAGCAGGCTACTGGCAACATTTAGCTCGTTTTTTGTTTGTTTTTGTTTCATCTTTTTTGTTTTTTTGTTTTGTTGTTGTTGTTTTGTTGTTGTTGTTTTTTGTTTTTTGTTTTGGTTTTCGACACAAAGGAGAGAACCAGTTTATAATATACCCAGGAAGAGTCCAAAGGCCTTCTGCAAGTAAACTGGTAAACTTTTTCACAAAAATCAGCTAATGTTCCAGAGGGGCTTGATTCTACACTGAACAGAGACTTCATGGTTCAAATGATCTAACCACTCGGCTCTGGACGTCCCGGCACTATTTGTAAAATTAGCTGAGATTCCAGCCTCATACATTAAAGTTAACTATCCTTACCATTTGTTGTTCTATTCACATCACTTGACGTGGCGGAGTAACCTTTTGATTATCATCCAGATGATTCTGGCTCAGCCGGCCTGGCTCAGTCAATAGCGCACTAGACTCTTGATCGTGAAGTCGTGAGTTCGAGTCTAGCCAGCGGCAGGTTGGATTCCTGTCCTTCCGAAGACACAGTAAGAACCGAGGTCGTCCCGTGTCAAGGTTTTGCTCGACAGGTTAAAGATCCCTCACTGCAAAGGGCTAAGTCCCAGGATAGGCAAGAATTTGTACAAACTGTATCAGTTAGATGATGCCACGATATAACTGAAATACTGTTGAAAGTGGCGTATGGCACAAAAAAAAAAAAAAAAAAAAAAAAAAAAAAGAAAGAAACAAACAAAAGTCCAGATGATTCTACTCACCTTTCGGTTATAAAAAGCTTGACGGGGGAAACGTTTTATTCTCCACTGGATACTTGGTGACAGTACTTTTCGGTGAAAGTTAGTTTCACGGGATAGACGTATTATTCTTCATCGGGTACCCGTAGGTTTGGTCACAAATAGGAACTGTTACTCTTGCCACATTTTCAAACATTTCAAAAACAATGTTTGAATTGTCCGTAGGATAGTACTTATGGTATTACAGCAAATCTAAAAACTAAAAATACAGTGACAATATAAGTCATTACATTTTATTCTCTAGTATAATTTGAATTTCTGATTGAACGTTACAGAACTATAAATCGGCATATGGTAGTCTGTGTATGCAATTTATATGTGTGTCAAATATATGAAACTCAAATTGTGCCTTTTTTTTATTTCATTCACTTAGGTGTTAAACTTTTCAAGTATTAACAGGTCAATACAATACAGAATCTTATTTACTTCTTTGCTTATGGACTACCTTTCATGAGATAGAGGCCGCAATTATTCTGTTTTGTAACATTTTGAAATGTGAAATGTGTCTTAATTTAAAACAATACTGAAGTTACAAAAACAACAATTATATATATATATATATATATATATATATATATATATATATATATATATATATATATATATATATATATATATATATATATATATATAAATTGAATCTCTGACAAGAATTGAATGCTCTTTTGGATTAACGTGTAATATGCTAACGTGACATTAGAGAGTCGCATGAAATCTCACAGGAACTTAGAGTCAACTGAAAACAGTATAAGAATGTCTATTCCTACATTTATTTTATTTCCCAATCAAATGTTGCTAAGGTACTTATGGTTGCTTGTGTTGGTGTCCTGGGATAAACACCACAAATGTACTAGAAACAATGAAGAGTCGACATGAATACATAAATACTCATAACATGATATATAGATTTATACACATACATATGCATATATGTATATAATACGTGCATTTATATGTTACGAACAGATACATATTTTTTTTTACATATACACATACATACATAAATATACTTTTACATAAACTTATACACATCATACATTACACACACACAGGTATACATATATATATATATATATATATATATATATATATATATATATATATATATATATATATATATATATATATATATATTATATATATATATATATATATATATATATATATATATATGTGGGGGGTTATTTAGAAATTCGTACTTTATGAGACCAATAGCAGTCTGAAATACCACAATGATTTATCTACATTCTACAAGAAATGTAATATGAAATAAAATCACTAGAAAAAGACTGATTTATATCAGGATCCTATAAAAAATTTAAAAAATGAAGGAATGCACCGCTGATCTTGAATTGATAGAGTGAAAATTATATCGATTTTGCGACGATCACACTTTCACGACCACCAATTGGCCTACACATTTGATAATTATCTCGTCTTGAAAATTCCCCAATGGATATTTTTTCCAATTATATTAGGGATATAAATTTTGAGACAGTGTCGTAAAGCTGTTTTGAAAAAGTTAATATCAAATAATATGCATTGATAATTCATAGGTGTTTGAATTTATGACATATTTACCGCTGATTATGAAATATAAATCATCAGTGAAAAAAGGCATGTGGCATTACATATCGTGTACTTTTTTCTTTTAAGGAATATTAAATATGTATTTGTAGATAGATATGTTGCTGTTATCAATGTTCTACTAATGACTGTAAGCCAGCCTGGCTCAGTCGGTAGCGTGCTCGACTCTTGATCATGAAGTCGTGAGTTCGAATCCAGCCGGTGTCAAGTATTCTTGATGTCTTTTGGATGACAGTTTAAACAACAATGTCACAGTAGGTGTCGGCAAGTAACAATCTAATAAGTGTTATATGTCTAAATTTGAATCCACCGTAATTTGGTGGAAATATATGAGGAAATAAAATGAGTCCAGTTATACAACAATAAACACTAATGTTGAATATAATAACTGTTATCGTGGAATCCACCGTAAACGGGTGGAAATAACCAGGATATATAATGTATATATAGTATATAATGTTGAGAGATATAGAGAGAGAGAGAGAGAGAGAGAGAGAGAGAGAGAGAGAGAGAGAGAGAGAGAGAGAGAGAGAGAGAGAGAGAGAGAGAGAGAGAGAGGTGGTCGAGTGGTTATGGCGTCAAGCATGGGAAACCATTCTGTCGGTGCCGGATAGTTTGTACCCCCACCGTGGCATTGTCAGTTTGTAGGTTCTTTGTAATTTCTGTAATTGTGGTTTTTACATATACGCGTAGCATAACGTTATATTTAGCAAAGAGTCATTGAGCAGTTAATGACATTATGATGCGGCGTCAGAGAGTAATTAAATATGTACATGCATAATCGTGAAATTTTGCGTAGTGTATCATTCGCGTATTAATCACAAAGTAAATAAGCGCGTTAATAAACTTTGAATTATGCGCATCAAATGTTTAAAATGATGCATAGGCGTCGGAAGCAAATTGAAAGGCGGGGGGCTAAACCAACTTAAAAAACACTGACACACGCCAGAAACGTCTGGGGGCTAAGCCCCAATTTTCAACACCTATGTCTATTTTTGCAAAAGCTAAGCTAAGCCCCCGTAGGCCCCCCACGGTTCCGACGCCTGTGTGATGTACTAAAGTAAGTATTTAATAGTACTATGGCAGAGTAGACTAGTTCTTTGGTTTTTATCCCATGGGGGCGTAATTATTTAATAACTTTGTCCATTAATTTCCCTACTCCTGCGATATAGATAATAGTCCTAATAGTTTTTAAACTAGTGTTTATCAATTCCTTAATATTGAAAAGTCATCTATTGTATAACTATTACTATAAAACTGGGTCATATGTATCTTTCTACGTTTCTCCAACCTAAATTATTCTACTACACTTCTTAAACTAAATCGCATAGACAACATTTACAGACTTGCAAAGCAATGGACATTATTCATTATCTTAAAATATATATTTCCATTCGCATCAGGGAATGACTATGTTACAAATTTCACATTTATTAGCCCCACTCATATTATATTTCTTAAAATACATGTTGTTATACTTTTTGTGTATCAAGGTTTTCAGAAATTTTCTGTCTCTTCTAAAAGCTAAAATGAGTTTCTTTGGAAAAATATTGCTTAAATTTATCCGAATTGAGTAAGTTTGATGTTTCTAATGGACTTGGAGGTCCGGTTATCCATTCGCACGTCATTTTACTTTGAAAATAATTTTTACCATCAAACGAAAAGGTATTATATTGGTTTCTGTTTTAGAATATTACGTACAATTATTCTGTTATGAATTTCTTTATTCATCTTTCATTATCTCCGGAACCTGGAACCGCTGGATAAGAATATCCGGCGGTCCATTGCAGAGGTATTACCTCCACCGTTTGGGATTCTCAATTGTTTGTGTGTTGGGAACATTGTTATACCTAATTTGTCGTATTTCAATGTTCTTGGAGTACTGAATATCTTTGGTATTTCTTCATTTTTATTTAATGCTTTGAAGGAGAAAGAATTGATTACGTTCTGAAAGATACTTACGAGTGTCAATTGTTGAGTTCAACGTAAACTTTAGAAATGGTTAAACTTAAAAATAATAGTTGAGAATTTCTCTTCAGTTTTAAATTTATAGTTAAAGTATATTTAATCAATACGAATTTTGAATATTTGATTTCTAAGGGATCAATACATACTGTATGCATATTTAATATACTCGTATATCTTTTGTATTCTTTTTATCAGTCTATCAATATTGCATGCGTTTCAATGATGTGTGATATATATTTTTATTTCGATCAAACTTTCGTTTCTTCCGTTGTATTTGTATTTCTATATCTTTATAGTAACGATACTTTGGGGGTAAAAGGATATGTTATTATAAGTTTGGGATCGTGTAAACAAATTAACTACTATTCCGCCTTTATTATATATTTTTGGGGATTAGAGGGTTTTACTAACTTAAGGGATTAAGGGATGCTTACTTAAGGTATGTACATTGCAGATATTTTTTTTTCTCTTTCTAACTCTCTCTATTTGTGTGTGTATGTATGTATGTATGTATGTATGTTTGTATGTATGTATGTATGTATGTAGTATTTTATGTATGTATGTATGTACGTATGTATGTATGTAAGTATGTATGTATGTATGTATGTATGTATGTATGTATGTATGTATGTATGTATGTTTGTATGTATGTATGTATGTATGTATGTACGTATGTATGTATGTATGTATGTATGTATGTATGTATGTATGTATGTATGTATGTATGTATGTATGTATGTATGTACGTAGTTTGTATGTATGTAGTTTGTATGTATGTATGTATGTATGTATGTATGTATGTATGTATGTATGTATGTATGTATGTATGTATGTATGTATGTATGTATGTATCTGTCTATTTACTTTATAGATTAATCGTGTCTCAACTGTGATTTTTGTAGTGAGTTATTTGTCTGACAAGAGTGCTCGGCATTCCTGTAATACGTAAGGAACATTTGTTATTGTCGAGGATGTATGTAGGAAGAATGAGCGAGAAAGAGAGAGACATTTATCCAATAGTTATTTTTCCTTGTTTTACGGGGAATGATTAGTGTCGCAGAGTTTTCGTGGCTTAGAATTTACATGGGCATGCATTTAAAACAGTGGAGAGTATAATAAGATATCGGGGTGTTGAGTAGAAGCGGAAATCTCCAATGTCCTGGTAAGTCCAATCCTCAGGAACCCCCGAATCTTACAGGGGCGGATATTTCCTTATCCACGGAACACGCCCATGTAAGATTGTATTAACTAATCAACCCCAGTAGTCACATTTGGATTTGCCCATTTCGAAGAATGGTAAAGTCTACTGTCAGAATTCAGGGGTATGGTTTAGAATTTAAATTTTACAATATTTTTTTCCAGTAATTTTAACTTTTTCACTTCTGACTTATAACACTAGACCATACTATGTATTGATTTGGGTGAGTCTAATCATCATCATCGTCGTCGTCGTCATCATCATCAATACAAATTGCCAATTTAATTTTTGTACCCTTGTCTGGATATTAAGTCATAAACACAGATTTGTACACTCAAAAAAAAAAAAAAAATATAAAAAATAAAAAAGATTTTATTTAAAGCGTATGCGACACAATAAACACATCATACCATATTCCCTGTACAGATATAAACAGATAAGAATTGGCTACATAAATCTACGCGAGTCTAGTGGAGTTGTTTGTCTGCAAAAAGTGCGTCATAACGGTTATAGGAAAATATCATGGAGAGAGAGAGAGAGAGAGAGAGAGAGAGAAAGAGAGAGAGAGAAAGAGAGAGAGAGAGAGAGAGAGATGACTAAGCATGATGTTAAAATGCAATGCAACCTCAAAATAGACTTTGACCTACGTGATAGTACATGTATCTAGGTATAAAATCGCAGGTACTAAAGTAATAAACTCCCGGATGTCTTAGATGCAATGTACAAATTTTGAGAGTACTGGACAAACATGGACCTCAAGAACACTGTAAGGTCAGGTGCAATGGAGGAGGAAGCATTTCCTGTTGACATGTCACACCGGCTGTGAGTCCACAGTCGCATTAAAGTGAAATGAGTGAGGAATACATCATCGTCACTATTGGTACAGAGGACACAACAACCGCTTCCGAACAAGTAACTCGACATTTCATTTAGTAAAACATAGTAATTGTAAACAAGGTATTTATACCGACCATAACATTTGCGGAACGTTGTATCATGTATCTGTACGATTATGAAAATATATACACCTTAATTCAAATGTACATGTTCAGTCAGATAAAGGTTTTTGTGTACCTGAAATTTGAATTTAAATTCACGAAACTGTTATTTGATAGAACTCTCCAATGTTTGAAGAACACAGGCTGTCTACTCATGACTTACCACTTTCATACATTACGTAGGAATATTATGCAATACCCTCGCAATACTGTAATACTGAAGTTAAATTATCATCCATATACAAAGTATCATACTAAATGAAATGAAATTCGTTACAAAATATACAAATAATATGCAAATAAGCTTACCACTACTTAATATCAATATATAAAATGTAAATGAATACAGTTGATTCCTTTTAATTGCAAAACCAAAATGTCAGAAAAGGTTATGCAATTAAATAGGAATAGTGTATTGGATTGAATAATAATGATTTGTGATCAGCCATTCCTTCATTTGTTTACATGCTACTATCATAAATACCCTAGGTCACTTATAATGTATACTCATTAAACATTAGGAGAAAATATTGTCATCAATGCAAAAATAAACCTGACTTTCTTTCAGTAATTATTACATTTTCCTTTAACTTGAGAATTTTTTTTAGGCATTTAGCAGGAATTCTGGTTTTAATCTGTAGAATTAAAAGGAATATTTTACATATAAGAGATAGGCAATGGTTATGCAATTATCAGGTATGCAAATAAGTTTTGTCCACTCTGCAGTTTCGCATTGTATTTATTAGTATTGATATTTCGGTACCAGCTGTTCATCTTATACTAAAGCAATATTTGGCACTGTTAACATCATTTAAATTCAAAAATGTTTTCTAAAGCTAAGATAGTCATTTTTACAGTGGTTACTCTTAGACGGATTTCGGCTATACTTTTAGAGATATTATTTGGCCTTGTATAATACCATTTCTCTTTAGAAAATACACATAACTTTTAAATTGGAGCTCAACTGATGAAGTCTAATCGACAGAAACGATATCGTCTTGAGCATTATAACTTTGGTAGTATGTTTATAATATTTACAGGAAATGAAACAAAATAATTTTTTTTTTCGATTTATGTCAGTAATTTTAATTCAAGTGTTGTTCTTTCATTTTTAAAGGTGTTATGCAGTAAAATGCCCCTTTTAAATAATTCAACTCATATGCACATTCTTTCAAAATTATATTTATTTGTTCTGAAATATTGTTTTCTGTGAATATTACACGGATGTATAGATTTGTATTATCAAAGTTCGATACGTGTTATTTTTTGTGACATCATATGCATTGAAATTGATAGAAGAGGCGTGATTTTAATTCAATATTCGTTCACTCACTTTAACAAATGTCTTCTGACATATCAAATGCATGCATTCCCTTAAAAATAATGACTTACTGTAATTAAGTATCAATTAAATCTTAAGAATAAACAGATAGGTGAATTAAAAAATACTCTATGATGATGAATATAGCCAAAAAAAAAAAAAAAAAAATACCCCCCCCAACAAAAAACCATATATGCCCTGAATTATAGAAACAAAAACGTCATCCAGCTAATATCTTAATCCTTGACACATTTTCTTTTCAACATTGTTGTCGTCAAAATTATGTTAATTTGGTGAAATGTAAATAACTGTAAAATTACATGTACCTACTGAAATGTCAAAGACTTTGCAATATCGAACAATATATTTTCTATATATTTTACACTGGAAAAAATTATGATATAAATGAATTCAGATACCAAAATATAAATCTAAAGGATGCCCAGGATACAGATAAAAATATAGTAAAAATGGACAAACTCTGGAAATTAAGGGGTGGGATCAGGTGCCATGGAGGAGTAAGCATCCCCTGTCGACTGGCCACACCCGCCGTGAGTCCACAGTCAAATCCAAATGAAATGACTGGGAAACGAATCCTCGTCACAATTGGTACAGGCAACTCAACATTACACTTAGTAAAACAGAGTAATCGCAAACAAAACTATATTACTGACAGTAGAATTTGCGGGACGTTGATATTTTGAAAACTTTTAGTGGTGAAAGAAATGTAAATACTGTACTCCTTCTTAATCTTTTATCAAAATCTATATCTAAATTCCAAAGAATACTCATTTATATGTAATTTATAAAAGAGGAACAGAACTCCTCAACACTGTTTCTTCTTATACATGTTGCTGAAGATTTTAAAAAGTGTTTAAAGAATACACGCAGTTCAAAACTTCTAGATCTATGTTTTTCTATTCTATACATTAAGATAACAAAGTACATGTATTTCATGCCGTATAAATAGTGGCAATTCCAAAGTTATATGAGAGCTCTTTATTGTAGAAATGTTGCAACTTGAGTTAAGTTCAATAATTATAACGCCCTCTTACGGTCAGTCTTCCGGATTTGTATCTATGTCCTGGACATTCTATTGATTTATACTTTGGTATCTGAAATTTTTTATATTTCAAAAAGTTTCAACCGTTACATCGCAAACGAGGCTCCGCATACGGGTTCCTACAAACAAAGCTTTCGTAAATGTTGAATCTGATTGGATGAATTATTCACGTGGTTGAGTACTGGGCATCCCGATCCCGTAATAGCCGGATTAGTAACAGCCTAGACGGCTTACCAACATCTTATTGTTCCAATAAAAAACGCCAAATACGCCGTACCTATAATTTGACACCAATTTCAGCATGATTGTAAGCGAACTTTTTATTGTAAGGGGGTAGAAAATGAGCTGTACATATATTGGCTACATTACGATGTTACAATGACAAAGCTGGGCTCGCTTCAAAGCAAAGCCTTAGTTCATATTAGTTTTACAAAAGAGGCCAACACAAAGTAATAATTATATATATATTATATATATTAATTAATTTTCATGTTGTCCGTACAACACTTTTACCTCAACATCAACATCTGTTCATGTTTTTACGAAATGTCATACACCTTTTTACCTAAATTAATCAACCTTTTAAACTTCTATCAATAATTAAAATATCGTTCATTGAACTTGCGGACACGTTATCAGAGATAATGGTGTGGTCAGATAATATATATCAAATATTGAGCCCCATGTTTACACGTCCGATTAGTAGCTGAAACAATATTGTGCTATGCCTATTAGAAACACCCAGTAGCGTATCCTGCAATAACGTACATGACCCTTGTCTTATCTTATTTTGATATTTATTCACAGGCAAACTTATAATCGACGACAAATTGGTCAAATAGTAAAGATTCAAATTTTACATTCAAAATAATTTATCATTTTTTTCACAGATATCAATAATGATGCCAGACGAACGCACGTACTTGTAATCATACATTTAATAATGGCCCGTCTTAATCTATGTCCAAGCTTATACAAAAATCAAAGTTCGGTTTTTACAAAAAAGACCATATTGGGCCAGGTGGCATGAAGGAGCAAGCATGCATGACCCCTATCTACCACGAATCTAGGTGTAAAAGGGATTATAGAATATACAAATGATCTCAGATACCAAAATCTAAATCTTCAGGATGTCCAGGATACATATACAAATCTACTGAACATTGGACAAACACGAACATCGAAAAATCCAGAGGTGGGATCAGGAAACTTTACGTAATCTTTAAAGATCAAGTCAATTATTAACGGGGAACTACTAATCTAAAAGCTATGGTAAACTAGACATGGTGCCTAGAAAGAAACACGAGACGATCATTTGATTACGAAAGTTCGATGAGGGGCATCTTCCCAAGTCAAGGTTTTCCGATCCAGTTCCTTCCTCATACACCTTGACGAATTTGGCCTGTATATATCTATTGTGACTTCGCGGCGTCGAATTTCATTAGCCGCAGCTACCATTGAATGAGCCAATCAGAGTCTAGCAATCGATCACGCATCGACCACATGGTAGAGGGGAAAGTACGTAAACTTTGAAAAATGGCGACGTGCAGGCTATGGCAGCAGTCTTTTTACTGGCTAAAGTCAGGTGTCTGTGTCGGGTCAATCTAAGTGAAAGTTTAGATCGTCGCTAGATGTCGCCACTAGTGATCACCAAATATGAAATGTAATTTATCAAGGTGTATGAGGAACAATGTGGATCGGAAAACCTTGACCTAAGACTATGGATAAAGGGGAAACTCGTGCGAACCAGTGTTTGAGGGGAAATGAAGCGAAGCATAAACATTAAACAGATAGATCCGAGGAACAGAACATGTAAAGATAATTTATCTCAAATGACGGACTACATGGCTTGCCATGGACTTCTTTCAAACATTGATTTTAATTATCATATCAAGATTCAGACCACAAAAGAATCGGATTCACAAATATGTAAGAAAAGTGACAGCAATTTACATTCTATACAACACCTATTATACAAACAATCATCGCATTTACGCAACATTTAATCATATTTAACTTTTTGTGATGGATTTGTCAATTTGAATTTAATTACAAATTCAATCTGCAGTTCAAAAATATTTTCATCTAGTTAAACCCAACAATAAAACATCACCTACACTTTCTTATTGCACGTGCGATTATGAAACAAAAACACCCTGATTCATTATATGCAACAATGAACTTGCATTCAAACTTCGCTTAATATTGTTGATGGCTTTTATACCTGTATGTTATCTATTCAATACATGCTTTTGGTAAACAATACTTAACACTTGTTAATGCTTTGAAATATATTTAAATTACTGAATGTTTATTTTTATTGATATTATTGTAGCATCTAAAGACTATTTTGTCACACATTGTCAAGTAGAGAAAATATAGAAAGCACAGATATATGACATGCCAAAATGACATGTATGAATATTATTGTGATTTTGGCACCGTAAAGTCGAATTTTTCTACAGTTCCTATTAGTTATGAGAAAAACCATTTGACTCATTAATGCAATTTTGACATCGCAATGTTAAGTAAATTAATGACAGAAAAAAAGTCAGTTAAACTGAGAAAAACTAGGCCTAACTGTGGAAAAATCACATTAATATACATAAACATAGATTTTCCCATTTTTGCCAGTTAATGCGGGTTATTGAGAAAAACTGAGATTACCTCATTTATGTGATTTTACGTACCGTAGAGATACCAAAATATAAACTTTGGTACAGAAGATAGTATACAAATATGGATAATGTTTGGCAGAAATGGGACTCCGAAAGATCAAGCGGTGGGATCAGGTGTCTTTAATGAGCAAGCGCCACCATCAGTCGCTCTCAGTCAAACTCGAACACAAACAAGTAAGGGGCAAATCCCATCACAGTTGATAATAGATGAGTCAGCAACCTCTTTCGGACAGGCAACACAACATCAGAGGCAGTGTACCATATCAATTGCAAACAAGATCACGGTACAGAACGCAAATTGTGTGACTCATAAAGTGGAGAGGAATGAATAGAATTGAAATTTTATTTTTGTCTCTAAAAATGGAATGCTATTAAATAAAATGCAAACAATGATATATTGCAGTAATAAGAAACATCTTGTCATAGAATAAACTAATAAATGATTTTTTTGGGGATATTTTATGTGACAGTACAATTAACTATACTTTTATTATTTAGCATAGAAATTGTATGTTTTAACATGTCTTTTGTTGGTAATGTTACCCTTTCAACCCTACAGACCATAATAAACTTGCGTAAACAATAGAAAAGAACATACCATTTAGATATTTAGAGATGAAAGGGTTAATATTTTGCGCACGTTTGCTTTCATTGTCTTCATTGGAAATTCAAATGGCCCGTAATCAAGGTACATGTTATAAAATTGAGTCTTACTCTTCTTGTTGTAAGTTTGAGAAATTTAATATTTATAAGTGTTAGTTTAAGTTGTAAACTTGACAATAGGCACGTTTATCTATTAAATTTGTTATAATACATTTGTGCACTAGAGTTGAAAATCGTAAAATATTTTTAAGATTTTCACCCCTAAATGTGTAGATGGTATGCTCGTTTATATATATATATATATCTATATATATATCTATATATATCTATATATCTATATATATATATCTATATATCTATATATATATATCTATATATCTATCTCTCTCTCTCTCTCTCTCTCTCTATATATATATATATATATATATATATATATATATATCCATTAAAACATTACTCTCTATTGATGATACCGATCTGGGCCCGGCACCATATCTCAAATCTCAAATATCAAATTGGCCTGCTCAGCCAGCCAGGTTTCAGGATTTGCCACACTTGAGTAAAATTTCTAGACTTTAGTAATTCTTAAGTTTTATGGTGCTGGGCCTTGAAATGAGAAGTGGTGAATCAAAGACAGTTATCCTATATTTTGACATTTGTACTCAATTGGAATACCCTTTTGATGGCTATGCAAAATGAGAATCAGAAATATATTTTGCAAGATCAGAATTAGTTTTCGCAAATATGGCCGTACATTTCATAATGACACATGATTTAATTTCATAATCACTTATGGTAGGGAATCAGGGATGGACTTACGTTAGAGTTTCAGTCAGTATTAGCAACGGGTCTAATAGACACTTATTTTCATTATCTTGAAACACCCACAGAATAACGGATCGTTTTTAATATCTCTCTCGCTAATGTTATGAGAAATTAATAATTTCACAAAAACTTCATCTGTCCTTGTATTTGAGACTTACAGTGCCTCCTACTGGATTATCAAAAAAAAGAAAATGATTCCAATTGGTATTCACAAGTAAAATGAAGAAGCATCAGTTGATAAGTAAAACTCAAAGTCATATTAGAATACGATACATTAGATATACAAATGGTTTCAACATGATGAACGGTTGCGAATCCTAAAACGGGATGGGACCAGGTGTCCTGAAGGAGTCAGCGTCCCCTGTTAGCATATCACACCCGTCGCAAATGCTACATGGAAACACCTCGAGTTCTTTGAAAAGACCAAATTCGATGATTAAAACGTCTTCTGAAAATAACTGTCACATGGAACCCAATATTTGTAGTCCTTCCGCATAAGAAGTATGTTATTTTAAAATTTCAATGCTTTTTGATTATTTACAAAAAAGAAAAAGAAAACAACGTTCTTGATTCTCAACATTCAAAAGAATGATACGAGTGGTAATATAATCCCAGCCAGTACTTTTGAAACTGATTTTAATATTAACAATAGGGGCATCCGTAGCGAAGTGGTTATCATCACGCTTTGAACTATGATATCTCTCACCTCTGGTCAGCACAGATTCGAGGCCTGCTGGGACCTAAGCCAATTTTTGTGAGAAAGTTTGTCAGTTTACTTGCGGCAGGCCGCTGGTCTCTCACGGTACCTTGTAATCGGGTTCTCTCTACCCAACCGCCATTATATAAATGAAAATAAAATGTTGAGGGTGACGTAAAACGCCGTTCAATATTTAAATTCTATCAACAGTTAAAGCTGTTACGTGGGCTAAAAACGGACTGCCTTGTGAACTTTTTACCTTGATGCATGTTAGGCATTACTTTGTAGTGAATTGACTTTATTACCGCTTAGTAGCGCTCACAATGAAAACGTAGCATAACAAAGGTGCAAAAAGTATACCTGACTCTGTTGTTTGACCTATCTAATCTTCAGGGTTCATCCTTATAAATTGGTGAGTCCGTGAGTATGCAAATTTGGAAATATTTGAGTGGAAAGTTGTCTTGTATCATTATTTAACCACCCAAGAGTCTTTCACTCATATGAAGACGTCACCATATGCCGGTGAAGGGCTTCAAATTTTGGTTTATGCTTGGCATTTTTAACGTGCCGACATCTAATGTGACACAGGACCTCGGCTTTTACTGAATAATCCGAATGACACGAAAGCCTGTCGAATCCACCGAGGCTCGAACCTGCGACCCTCCGGTTGCGAATCGATCACTTTACCACGACGGCTATCTCTTTAAGTGGACGGTTTTCTTTTATTTTTCCATATGTCTGACTGACGGACAGTCGGAATCATCGCTATATCCCTTCGCTTCAATTTAATAACCCCCCCACACTTTCTCGTCGCTACTGTTCTCTGATATATGGCGTAGAGAAATAAACGATAACCGCTATTGGGTAGGATTTGAGTGAACTTTTGTAGGTGTGTCAGGTTCCACCAATGAAAATGCAACTAATAAACTGTTCAACGTTTCTCGAATTGCAAATGTATGCAATTCATTATATAATAAAGAGATCGTCAGTCCCCAAATTTCATTCGGAACATATTCGGTGATTCCACCCTATCCAAGGATTTGAAAAATAAATCACTACTTGCCAATTCGTGTTCAGTGTTGTTTATATTGATCATTATGTTTACATTCTACACACCTACGAGGTCACCTATATATGACCCCATATCGTTTAGATCATCTACGCGACATATCATGAAATGGGAGCGATGAGAGATCGGGTTTTAATTATATTGCCTTGCTGCGTAGGTAGATAATAAACGGACACTTGGAGTAGCGATGACGTGAACAGAAAATATGTTACCTACCATTTTCTGCATTTTAGCAATACTCATTCAAAAGGGCTTCGAGATCTCTTCTGATCACATATTATTTAGTATATTCATACATTATATTGGTTCAATCATTCATCTAGTGCTTTCAACGAAGATCTAGGAATTAAAAAAAGCATTAATTTTCCATTGCTGGTAAGCGAGGGAAGCTATTACTAAAAGACAACAGATGGTCGCCAGGAACGACAATGTGTGTAAAACGTGCTACTGTGATATATGTTATACAGTCGGATAAATACA
The DNA here is from genome assembly GCA_030159075.1 of Atrina japonica. Lineage (NCBI taxonomy): Eukaryota > Metazoa > Mollusca > Bivalvia > Pterioida > Pinnidae > Atrina > Atrina japonica. Next base: position 763,992 of record BROG01000305.1, read on the forward strand.
CAGGAAAAGTAGTGCCGAGAGTGGCCTTCATTGGCATAACGGTGTGCCCAGTATTGACCTCCAGTACTAGAAAAAACATTTTGTAGGTACATTTATCAAACGCTAAACACAGAGAAAAACATAATCTTAAGATACTTTTACATTCTATCGTAGAGGTTGGGAAAGATAGTTTGACTCGCACGACCAAATTATTGGCGTTTGATGTCAACGTCCCGCAAATTTTACGGTCGGTATAATAGTGTTGTTTGCGACAACTCACATAGTGAAATGTTAAATTACCTGTTCGATGGCGGTTGTTGAGACGTCTGTACCAATTATGACGAGGATTTGTTCCTCACGTATTTCATTTTAATTTGACTGTGGCGGTGTGAACGGTCGACAGAGAATGCTTACTACTTCATGGCACCTGATCCTACCTCATGATTTCAAGAGGTCCGTGTTTGTCCATTTTTTTTACCAGATTTGTACTTGCATCCTGGACATCATAATGATTTATACCTTGGTATCTGAGACTTTTTATATTCTAATTCGGGTTTAATACTCTATGTGACCTTCATTTTAGATCACACGTGAGACCCATGTCCTCTACACCAGTAGGGGATTATAAAGAGTATAAAATAAAACGTGTGTGGAGATATATGACACTCCTCTAGCTAGTTGCAACTTAAAACACAGAATAGAGTGACCTTGCCTTGGTCGGACATAAAAGTTATAGTATTTACATTATACCGTAGAGGTTGGAGAAGAAAAGATAGTTTGACTCCCAAGACAAAATTATTGGATGCTAATTCTAATCCTCTGTGTGACCTGCATTTTGAAACACACGTGAGACCGAGGTCCTTTACCCCAGTAGGCGTTGCAGAGTATAAAGAGTATAACATAGAAGGTGTGTGGAAATATATGGCACTCCCTTAGCTAGCTACATCTTTATACAAGGAACAAAGTGGTCTTGGTCGAACATAAAGCTGATAGTGTTAATAAATAAACAACAGCAACACAAGACATTTTATCATCTAAACTACCCTTAAAAAAAAAAAAATGCATAACCCCCAAAATAGATCTAAAATAACCTGTTTGTGCAAAACTAAAAATGCAATGTAATGCTTAACCTTTGATAAATAATTTGTTATTAGTTTTGTCTTGATCTTTCATTTTACGACGTTTAGTATCTGATTATCTTTCGCTGTCATTATTGTTCAATTACGCCGTGTCACTGACAGATCGTCATCCAAACACATCATCAAAATGAAATTTAGTATTTGAGTCAGCGTTACCGTTCAGATGCAGTATAATATTATAGCAGATTGGATATGATACAGTTTAGATCTTAGATATATATCTATTCATTCAGTATCACATAGCTGAAATTAACATCTTGTATCGCCTATACGTTGTCTTTACCCTTCATTCTAATACCTGGGAAAAAGTTCACTGTGTAATTTTGTATTAGATATTATAGTATAACAGTCATGGATATAGGCAGATTAACTGTCTAGTCCATCATCTAGCTTTTGTGGCTTGACGGTCTGCGTTTATATCCATGTACTGAAGATAAGCAACGGCAAGCGCGGTTAACATCTGGATGGGTGACCATCTGATGTGATGCGCTCGACAATATGTTTCAAGAATCAGGGGTCTATACCACTAAGTGGAGAGAGAGAGAGAGAGAGAGAGAGAGAGAGAGAGAGAGAGAGAGAGAGAGAGAGAGAGAGAGAGAGAGAGAGAGAGAGAGAGAGAGAGAGAGAGAGAGAGAGAGAGAGAGAGAGAGAGAGAGAGAGAGAGAGAGAGAGAGAGACGGACCTCTGGAAACCAAGAGGTGGGATCAGGTGCCATAAAGGAGTAACCATCCCCTGTCGACCGGTCACACCCGCCGTGAGTCCACAGTCAAGTCCAACGAAACAAGTGAGGAGTGTATCCTCGTCACATTTGGTACAGACGTCTCAACAACAGCCAACGAAAAGGCAACTCAACATTTCACTTAGTGAAACAGAGTATACCGACGTAAAATTTGCGGAACGTTGACATTAAACGGTGTTTTCGATATCCCTGTGTCAATAATTTGTCAGTGAGCAGTTTACTTCTATATATGAAATCTTCATATGTTGTACACGCCCTGGCATATCGGATCATTTGTGAAATATAAACTCCATATGCGGGTGACTGAGGGATATTACTACTTAAATGTGGAAAATTTACGATGGGAAAGCCGAAATCGTCGCGTTTATCGTATAGCTTAGTTGCTAATTTCCCGTCTGTGTTTATTTTAAGTAAAATGTCTAAGTATGATTAAGTGTGCTTGATTCTGTTGTATCTTTAATTTCTAGTTCGCTGGGATATATCGCATTGACAAATGTATGAAAATTGTCATTATTAATTGACAAAACGTCGTCGATATATCTAAATGTCAAATTAAAGGACACCGCTAACTTTTTCTTCTTTTGATTCAGCAGTTTCTGAATGAAGTTTGCTTCGTATGAATAAAGGAACAGGTCGGCCAATAAAGGAGCACAATTGGTTCCCATAGGAATGACGATAGTTTGTTGAAAGACCACGTCTCCGAACATTATAAATATATTGTCTATTAGAAATTCCAGCATGATTTTTATATCAACTTCAGTATATTTATGTATAGAATCAGAGTGGTGTTTGACGAAATAAGTATCCTGATAGCCAATCACTAGATATCTAAATTTTCGGGTACCACCTTTAGTGAAAAAGCAGTTGTCTATGATGCTGAAAAGTCTTTCTTTTAATTTTTTATGTGGAATAGTAGTGTAAAGAGTAGAGAAGTCATAAGTTTTGATACTGTGAATTCGAGAAAAATTGTGTGCCTTCAAATTTTCTAAAAGCTGTTTAGAAGTTTTAAGTATCCACATCTGATTTACACCGCTTCTGGAATAAGCAACTGTACAGTTTTTTGTTGAAGTTTCTCCTTAATGGCTGTCAATATCTTGGTAAGGAGTAAAGATAAAGGTTTGGTAGAACATTTGCTGGATCCTGCTATGTATCTTTGCTTATATTGGGTTTTATGAAGTTTAGGTATCCAGTATAAATGTGGTGGCTCGAAATCGGTATCCGTTGTAGGTATATCAAATGAGCGTAATACGGACACGTGATTTTGAAGGATCTCGTCCTTTGAAAGTGAGCTACGTGTGTATGTAGGATTTCCAGAATTCGTATTAAAACCCAAGTTCTTCTAATAAACAATTATAGTAATGTGCCTTACAAATAAAAACTATATTATTTGAGGCTTTGTCTGCTGGTACCAGAACATATTAGTCATGTAACCTATCCAGTTCAGTTACTACTTCTGGATCATTAAATACAGAGGGATAACGTGTTTTCATAGTCCCTTTAAGTTTTCGAATACGAGATTTTATCAACCATCGTATGGCTTTCAGCCACTCAGACAAAGTGTCTGGTTCTACTTCTTCATGGTTGGCCCATCGTCTGGCATAATCTTCGACAGAATCCATAACTAAACTGAAATTCTGATGCTAATTAAAGGA
>BROG01000305.1:772500-837428 GCA_030159075.1 Atrina japonica
TAACCACCATATTTTGCTGATAAAAGGAAATTATTCTTGAATTTTTTTAATTTTTATTGTTGACAATAGGACAGTCATCACATTGGAGTATGGAGGACATGTGTTTGATACTGTGATATTTTTATTTTTCGGTTTACTATAAAAATATCTCGATTAGAAAAAAAACATTAAAATTATCATTGTTTATTAATATACATCTTCGAGATATATATAAAAGCATGACTATTTTATATTTCCTTTTGATTCAAAGAGCTATCGAGTCAATTATGTTTCACAAATATAATAATAACCGGGTGGGACAACAAAAGGTTAAACGTGGTGACCATAGGTAGTAGATGATATAAAAGTTGTATTGGTAATGCTGGCAGAGGACGCTGACACCTTCCGGACACCTGGTCCTATTCCGTTTGTGATTCTCAATTATTCTTCATTTTGAGACCATTTACACATCTAATTAGTCGTATTCTAATGGATTTGAGTCTCGATTATCAATTGGTACTTCTTCATTTTTACTTTGTAGAGAAAATCTTTCGTGAAAATGTTGAGTGTTTCCTAAACAAAAATGCTCAAAAGATTTACTTTGTAATTCTATTATCTATTTCATATCCATTCTCGAGAACCTGTTGAATATAAAACATCTCAGATACCAAAGGATTAATTTATTTGTATGTCCAGGATATAGGTACAAATCTGGTAAATATTGGACAAACAGGGACCTCTTGGAATCAAGAGGTGGAATCAAGTGTCATGAACAGAATATAGTAATAGATGGCGTACTTTTAACTGGGATTCACAGTAGGTTCAAGAATACAGTACACTTAACACCCGTCTTTGATTTTGGTTCTATTTCTACTGTAATGTAATATCGAATAAGAATTTGTTTTAAGGGATAATCATAATTGGTTTTTTGTTTCCTTTCATTAATATAATTCTCTATTTATAAGTCATCTATATTGTATCCACATGCCAAGAAATTAGCTGACTTTCTGTCTATGTATTAAGAATTACATCTTAACTCCTCGCATTCATTTTTAAAATTTATTTTAGAACTTCTCCAAATGTTTACCAAATGAAGGGAAATGTTTTACAAATGAAGACATACTGGTTATTGATTGAAATGTCACGCAAAATGTCGAGGAATCAGCGTTAAAGAACAAATGAGTAATTGATTACGGCATGTAATTCTGCAATACCTCATTCTGAATATCCGGAAACGAAAGAGAAAAAATATATTTTCTCACTTAAAAATATTTTTAATCCAGTTGAGAAGTATATCGAATAGAATTTTTGCGATGTATTCATTAAAGATTAAATTGGCTACGTCCTCATGGGATGACATTGCGATTGTTAAATGTTAAGAACGGAAATACGATTTTAGTATCATGTTAAATGACTACAGTAATCCATATGGAATTGAATATTTCAAAATGTTATGATTATAACTGATGGGTAAATAAAATCAAAATTATTATCAAAAAGAGCTGACCCTTGTCTATATTTGAGAAAAAAAAAATGTTTTTCATCCAGTGTCTGCCACTCAGATTTTATGGTGCAAACGTAATTCTCGGAGTAAAACAGCATGTGTAATGAGAATAAGGGTCATGTTAATTCTACATCAAACACAAACAGTTCTGTTTCGTCAGCTATAGGTGATTGAAGTACATGTATTTAGGAATAAAGTATTTATTCATTACCCAGCGTTAAGCAAACGAGTAACAACAACTGACATAAATGTATTTCGTTTGTTCTGATGTTGGCGTTAGGGGTGCTTGTTGTGTGTGAAGACCCGGATTGTCCGACTTGGCGACTACCATACCATCTCACGTAATCCACTGTCCAATCCCAGAATTGAACCCGAGTTGCAGTGGTGAGAAGCAAGTGCGCTACTGACTGCGCTTCCCGGTCGTATTGATGACATATTAATAGACCCCTGAAAAAAACCTTGTTCTTACATAAGAACACATATTGACAATTTTAAAGTCATTGTTTTCAAAGAGAGGCACAGAAAATATGCTCATGACGATCGTTTCTTTCAATAAGACTTCATTAGTTGACCTCAAATCTAATATAAATGTATATTTCCGAAAGAAAATGTGGTATTATACAAGGTCAGATGTTAAATCTAAATGAATTGCCAAGAGTTTGAATTTGAATTTTGAATAGTGTTTTACACCACACTCAATAATTTCTCAGTTATATCGTGGCGGCTATTTTTTTATTTGTGGGGGAGAGAACCTGGTTACAGTGTACCCGGAAAGTAACCAGCGACCTTCCACAAAAAAACTGGCAAACGTTCTCACTAAAATCAGCTTAGGTTCCAGCGAGGCTCTAACCTGAGTTGACCAGCAATGAGAGACTTCATTGTTCAAAGCGTGATGCGCTAACCATTCGGCCATGGAGGGCCCTCGTCTAAGAGTACCTTTGTATAAATGAATATCTTAGCCTTCGGAAATTAAGAATTTAAATGGTGTTATCGGTATGGTACGACAAAATCACAATAATGAGTTAAAACTAGTTTTTCTCAGCTAAACTTAGTTTTTCTCCAGTTAAAGCTAGTTTTTTCTGAGTTAAACCTAGTATTTCTCAAGTTAATGTGTGTTACGAATTCAACCTAATTTTTCTCCAGTTAATCCTTATTTTTCTCGTCACCAAAATTAACTGGAGAAAAACTTGGTTTAACTTCGCCAAATACCCATTAATGTAATTGTGGCGCAGTTAAACCTAGCTTTTCTCAGTTAAACAAGTTTTTTCTCTAGAAAAACTAGGTTTAACTCATTTTTGCGATTTTGGCGCAGTTACATCTAGTTTTTCACAGTTAAACTAGATTTTTCTACAGAAAAACTAGGTTTAACTCATTTTTTTTATTTTGGCGCAGTTAGCGCAGTTAAACCTAGTTTTTCTCAGTTAAATCAAGTTTTTTTTCCCAGTCAATGTGGGTTACTGAGAAAAACAAGGTGTAACACATTAATGTGATTTTGGTGTGCCATACATGTGAACGAATTAATACTTTAGAATAAAATAATTTGCTGGTACCAAAATACCAGGTACTAGGTTTATGTATTCACTCAGGGACTCATATGGTCCACCAGCGGTGAATTCAAGCATTTTTGGTTCCGCCATATGTTTCCAGTTTGAAAACCAATGAATTAAGACTAAACTATATCACATAGAGTTTTATTCAAAAGCTTTTCGAAATGAGTGAAAAATATTTTGTCGTAAGTTTTCTGTGACGTGTCTGTGGTAACTTTTTTATATTTGGATTAACACCGTGATCACTATATAATTGAACCGATAGAGGAATTCACACAAAAGTTGACCATTTTACTGAATGATTTTTCAACTCTTTTCTTCAAGTTCATCGTTTGTACAGTGACCACTGAAACTATCAATACCCATCGATTTTGACGCGTGAAATTCCTTTGACCTATTATTAGCATAAAGAGATATGTTTAATTAGGAAGTATCGGATATCACATAATTATTGGAAAATTAAGAATTTTATGTTTTATCAACAGAAATTAATTGGAAACCAAAAAACAAGCAACCAGCAAATTAAGATGCAAATATGCTTAAATATTGACTTAGTTTTCGTTTCCGAAATGTTTTCTGTTAATGGCAAATGTGTAAAAAATGATATGAATTCCGGGCATTTTTCAATTCAAATCGTCATGAATTGCATCTATTGCCATAACTAAGAGAAATCCTCAAATAATTAATTGAAATATTTCGAATATAAAAATCTCAGATACCAAAGTATAAATCAATAGGGTGTCCAGGACATAGATACAAATCCGGTAAAAATGGACAAACACGGACCTCTGGAAACCAAGAGGTGGGATCAGGTGACATGGAGGAGTAAGCATCCCCTGTCGACCGGTCACACCCGCCGTGAGTCCACAGTCAAGTCCAATGAAACACGTGAGGAGTGTATCCTCGTCACAATTGTCGTAACAGACGTCTCAACAACCGCCAACGAAAAGGACCAACTCAACATTTCACTTAGTGAAACTATCAAAACAGAGTAGTCGCAAACAACAAGACTATTATACCGACCATATAACATTTGCGGAACGTTGACAACAAAACGCGGTTTTCGATATCCCTGTGTCAATAATTTGTCAGGGAGTAGTTTACCCCTGTATATGAAATCTTCATATGTTGTGCACGCCCTGGCATATCGGAAATAAGACTATATCTGTGGGTTTTGTGAACTTTGTAGTAAATAAAAACAACACAAAAATAAATTTCAATTTGGGATTAACACTATATTGTATTGAAAGAATCAAACTATCTCATGTGAACTAAAGTCAATTATTCAAGAACGCTACGGTTATTTATAGGTTCGTTTACAATACAATGTACTTCAAATTGGTCCTACCCTGTGTGTTCATCCTATCAAGGTCACTGACACAGAGTAATTGGTAGGGCAAATGACACAAATAAGGATTGCCCTGTATCGAATCAATTCAGGGCTATCTTTGATATTTCTTTTATACAGGATGTAATTGTTCTTGCAACAATAGTAAAAGCCCGATTTGTTTCTTGGAAGTCATCGATAAATTTCCCACCGGTAGCGCTCCAACAACCATATATAGTGAAACCCACTTACATTGAACCCTCTTACATTGGAATTCCGCTTAATTTGATAGGATTTTGATTCCAAGCCAAATGTCCTGATGACCATTATTATTTTGAAAAATTCATTCCCCGTCGGGTTTATTATTTCCGGGTTCAGTTAAAAGATATGGTATGAAAATGGTCCTATTATGAAATTTAGATCATGTACTCAAGATATAAAACGAAATAAGATTTCAAATTCTAACATAATAAATGCTGGCTAATCATTCTCGAAACTACTGTTTTCTGGGAGTTTTTTTTTTCCATTTCATCAACTATCTTTTCATTTTAAATATATTTCAACGACATCTCTGTTTTCTTTCGTTATGATATGATCCAGCATGATGATCCTGTTTTATAAGTTCTTGCTAGCAGACGACATGTTAGAGTGTGACGACTGATAACAAAAGCCTCGTTATGATGCGGGCGAAATGGATTATTATCATACACCCCACGATATGAATTTGGAATCAATATCACACCTCTACTGATATGGATAGTATAAAAAATGTAATTAAAATCATATTTAGTATGGAATATATGATAAACGGAATGAACTAAAAGAAATATATAAATGTCTATATATCAGAGAGTAGTACGCTGACATTCATAGAGCATGGATCATTATAATTTCAGTTATACAGTTCCACATTTACTGCATATTGGTGGAATATGGTTAAATGTTTACGCGGTGCTCTCCACGTTAACTATCTGACGTCATTATATTGTGGTTTCGCAATCGTTTGGAGGAGCATTTTAAGTGCTAGTCTATCTAAGAATCAGACAAGTCTGAAAAAGATAAACATTCAACTTTGAAATACTTTAGCACCTGCATAATTCTAGAAAATTCAGGTGATAAAATATATGAAATATTGACATAAGAAAAAATTATGGTTATGAAGTGGTGCCTTCAAAACACGAGTGTTTCCCATCCATTCCCATATATTTCTATCTTAAATGAACTGTGAAAATTTGGAAATAAAATAACAACTTTTACCAGATCTGTAGTGTTAAAACAAGTTTATAGAGAAAAGTACATGGAATTTTATTTCTGTTTTCATTTAGGGAGATTTTTTATTTGTCTGATGATATCAGCAACTGAATATTGCATCATATGGAACAAAATTTGCATGGAGTTATGACCCTTTTCTGGAACTCTTCCATTGCTCCTAATGGAAACAAATATGAGACCCAAAACCAAAGCACAAAAACAAACAAATAAATAAATAAATAAATAAATAAATAAATAAATAAATAAATAAAATAAATAAATACATAAATAAATAATTCAATAAATAAATAAATTAATAAATGAATAAATAAATGAACAACAATTATACTATTCTATCTAATAAAAGGTGATAGAATGGTACCCATTCAGGGAACCAACTCATCTGTGTATGTCATTCCAGTAATCTATTATATAGGCCTAGGCCTATTCTTTGGTGAGAGATAGGGTTAAGATAAGAGTTTTTGCGATTTATTTGCTTTAAATGTTAAGATCCATGAAAGATAGGGATTAGGGTTTACTTGTCAACTTGTCAACTTTACAATTCAGAAAAAAATATCTTAACTTTGTTCCTCGTAGATGAACTAAAGCAAAATATTACTTAATTTCTTCAGTGCTAATATTACGAATTCGGAAGTGACCTTTCTCGACTTTCTGATGGATTTATGTAATCTAAGTACAAACTCATCCGACAAAACTGAACGCAAAGTCAGTTGACTGTGATAATTTTGCACCGGAAACTAATCTTTTATAATTTTATGTAGATTTGTTGTGTTTGTAATTTTTGTTAAACTATACCTTGTAGTACTGTTCTAATTGATGGATTTGTTTGTTTATTGTTGTTTAACGTCCCACTCAAGAATATTTCACTCATATGGAGACGTCACCAAATGCCGGTGAAGGGCTTCAAATTTTGGCCTATGCTCGGCACTTACGCCATTGAGAAGTGAGGGTTCTTTAACGTGCCGACACCTACTGTGACACGGGACCTCCAGTTTTTACTGTCTCATCCGAAAGACAGGAAACCAACCTGTCGCCGGCGGGACTTGAACTCACGACCTCACGGTCCAGAGTCGAGCGCGCTACCGACTGAGCCAGGCCGGCTCCTAATTGATGGACAGAAGTATGGTTGCTACAGTATATGTAAGGAAATAACTCTATTTTGAAATTTAAATTGTACCATTTTTAAGATTAAAACATCTGACATCTTATTTTAATCCATGTTTTATAAAAAAGCATTGTAAAATATATTTATGTATACCTAGGTTGCAATATGTTGCTAGGGATGTCTATTTGATATATTTTCTTCTGAAATCTAAAGAATACAATATAAAGATAAGACACGTATATCATTATTCATATATATTTTGATGAAAAACACTGCAGACCATGTATTCCTCACTTAAATGCACTGTTGCCACGGTGTGTAAATAGTTGATAAGAATATTCCTTATGTAAGAAAAATCCCACCAAGTTACATGAACGTGTAAATTGTTTTATAAAAATCTGAAAACACGAATGTCCATATTTTTACTGAAATAGATTTCAAGACATAGTACGTCTGGTAATAAAAATACACGCACATCGGAATTAGTGAATTTACCCAATTTTTCACTTTACTGCTTTTTAAATATACAATCTGTTTTTGAGTTTACACTAAAGATAACAATTTGCAGTGTGATACTTTACATATGTTTTCTTAGTGGAGTTCATGGATGCCATCTTATTCTAGAACTTTCAAATGAATAATGTAGTTATTTGACTTGACAAATATGCATGTTTATGTTTTGAGGTCTGTCTGATCCTTAGGTAGACTGGTACTTAATTGTTACGTAATAATGGAAAAGGCTGCCAAAAGGAGCCGTGTTGTGTATGTTTCGAAAGGTCAGCTATATATAATCAGCTATGATTATCAAGTCAATAGGCTTTCTGTTTCTATTGCACCTAAACAAATCACGCTATTGGTTTTGGTAACAGACTTACTATTTTGACACGTAGATCTTCGTATAATCAGCCGGTCAACACGGCACTCTGCATAAGTGGCAACTTAACATTTCCTAATTTAATATTTGTTTTATTACTAAACGCACAGATGACAGAAATGATCAAATACGCAATTAAAAATCGTCTTTCTTGTTCAAAGGCAATGACAGGGATTAGTAATGAGGTTTTCCGTTTATGAAATATGCCATATTTCTAAATACATTGTCACTTAATCTTTTTTTATTCGACTGTGCATTTGAAATATGGCTTAAAGCCATTATCATCAGTTTGTACAATTTATGACACTAACAACAATAATAGCAATTAGGAAGACTTAATTAGGTTACATGATTACAAAGCACTTCACATGAATAATGACAAACAGATTTATTTTTCATCATTTATAACCCATGATTTTCAAGGGTTCAAAATTCATTTCCATTTAATTTATAATAAGGAAAACAAATATCTGTAACAGAATTACAAATTGTGGTATTTATACTTGTTTGATTAAGTTATATTGTTGATCATATTTTAAGATCAACATTTGTTTTTGCATATGCCTTTACTTGCACACATCGAAAACGAACTTGAGACTCTAAGAGGGAGCCTGATTCTTTAACCCGGCTTAAGCACCAACAATATTTCCGACCCAATCAACACTCTGAACACTTGTTGTCATGGATGTTGTCGTAGAAAATTTCTCATTGGAGGCTTTATAAAGAAAAGGTTCTTCCGATCTATTATAATCTTATTTGGCAATTACTATCCCAAAGCAAAACTATCCATGCGACAGACATTCTGTATAGGGTGACCTAAAGATGTCTATAAACCGTCTTATTTCTAGTTAATTGTTCGCTTTGAAGTCTATATTGCATCTTTCTATCACGAAAACAAAAATATTTATTAAAAAAATGATACATGGCTTCAAACATGCGTCAGCAGTAGACCTTTTTAAAGTTTTTCCATAGTTTGCACTCATGCCACGTGACTTCAACAGAAAGTAGGTAAAGGTAACCATATTTAAGTTGGCATGACGCAGAGAATATCTTGTGTAGCGCAGAACCAGTTTACTTTCAGCAAATAGCAAATATGTTGGAGTTAATCTTTTCATTTAGTTATAGATATCATCATCATCATCATCATCATCATCATCATCATCATCATCATCATCATCAATAGCAACGACAGAAACAACAAAAACAACAACAAGTGAAGATGTTGAATGTTTGTTATTTCCAAGAAATAATAAGAAGAGAGAAAATGAACCTCAGATCTTAAGCGCAAGTGAATATAGACTTAAGTACATCTTACCCTTACAAAGGCCGAAGACGATGACTTATAATACGAAGTGTGTGAGACCGATCTCTGAGAAAAAAAGTGATAATTAGTTGTGAGATTGGAAGATTTCTTAATGTGCATATCGGACTAAAATATGTAGCCATGGAATTTGAAATGGGACAGCAAATCCAAAACTACGCATATATAATTGCAATTAAAAGTGGTGAAACTCCTGCAGTGAGTCCACAGTCAAATTCAAATGAAATGGGTGAGGAAAATATCCTCGTCACAAATGGTACAGACGACTCATGTAATTGAAAAGCATCAGTATAATGCATCGTCTGCAGCGGTAATATCAATATATACCCCGTTTTATTTATTTCCTAATGGCATTTCGTACTTATATCCTGCACTGATAACATAATATTTATGTTGAACATTTAAATAAATGTACAGAAAATGGCAAGTTTGCTTTTTTCCGTATGTCAAATGAAAAGCAATATATATGTCTCAAATTAGCTGAAAACGTTTTTACCCCAAATTTATAACACCCATGGGTATCGATGGTGCCTCAAATTAAATTTTCTGTATTCATTTACTAAATTAACTTCTGCAATAGAACAGAGCTACTTCAATATATTGAAGCGAATGGAGATTCTGAATTGCACAGAGGGAAATCATTTTGTGAATTGCTTTAATCCAACTTTGGTTTTAAGTGAACGAGTTCATTTAATTTTTGACTGAAATTAACGACTTTTAGATTATACGAAATGTTTGAATTAGCAGCATCGATGTTAAAGACATCCATTGTATTACCTGTATTACATTCATCGTTATTTTAAAAGATTCATATCAATTGTTTGCCAAAAAACAAACTTTGTGTTTTCTATTTTATTTAATTTGCCGATAACGTAAATCAAGTAATCAGTCAACAAACAATTACATGTAATGCTTTATCTAATGACATCATATATCTCTTGCAGTGTCAGAAAATACATGTATTACTAATACTACAACTAGTTGCTTTTAGTCGTTTGAAGCGTTGGGATCAAACGTGGAAGGTCCAAAGATCGAATCCCGTTTAAGATCAGAACAATTTCTTTAAAAGGTATTTATTGTATCTTCGCAAAGCATTCGGAATAAGAAGATTAAAGGTCCTTTGTATGATACTGCATACCGTAGTCGTTAGACTGATATAGTGCCAAATATTTGATTATAATGTTAGTTTTGATCAATACGAAAATGGTAACACGAACGTCTTTCGAAACGAATCATGTAATAGTTGTTGAAAATGAAAAGAGGGAACAAGGAAGGGATTACGAAGCGACCAGAACAAATCTTGTCCTGACGATAAAAAATGCATAGAGATATTAATACATGTAATTTGAAGTAGATTACGATTAAAATCCCATATAATATACAACATGGCACAAAAAGATGACATCTTTTGTTATTGTGGTCATATAAAACAACATGTTTTCAAACAACTAGTGCAAAATCAATTCTAAATTAACTTTAGTATAATCTTCACGATTGAGCATTTATGTTTTGAAGTTGCTTTTTTTATTTGTTAACGATTCCATTTGTTTTATTTCAAGATACTTATCAATTTGCAGGATGCATGTTTGCAAATTCTTTTAATATTTGTGAATCGGGAATTGTGATAAAAATAAAGAATAACTTTTTGTTTAAATTGTTGAATCTTGAGAATAGAAAATCTGAGCATTATGAGAAAATACGCAGTGAATTTGATATATATTTTGAGTATTATAGTATAAAAAGTTCATCTAAAACTAATTATAAAGGATGCATTTTAAGTGTGGATGCGTATAAAATAGATAGAGAAAAAAATAAGATGTTTACCCACCATTTTATCACTGTACTGTTCATATAACAAAGGGAATAATAATATTTCAAAACAGCCATGGTATCTGCTGCTACTGCTACTACTACTACTACTACTACTACTACTACTACTACTACTACTACTACTACTACTACTACTACTACTACTACTACTACTACTACTACTACTACTACCACTACTACTACTACTACTACTACTGCTACTACTACTGCTACTACTACTGCTACTACTACTACTACTACTACTACTACTACTACTACTACTACTGCTACTACTACTACTACTACTGCTACTACTACTACTACTACTGCTACTACTACTGCTACTACTACTGCTACTACTACTACTACTACTGCTACTACTACTGCTACTACTGCTGCTACCACCACTACTACTACTACTACTACTACTACTACTACTACTACTACTACTACTGCTACTACTACTGCTACTACTACTTTTACCACTACTACTGCTACTACTACTACTACTACTACTACTACTACTACTACTACTTTTTCTTCTTCTTCTTCTTCTTCTACTACTACTACTACTACTACTACTACTACTACTACTACTACTACTTTTTCTTCTTCTTCTACTACTACTACTACTTTTTCTTCTTCTTCTTCTTCTACTACTACTACTACTACTACTACTACTACTACTACTACTACTACTACTATTACTACTACTACTACTAACATCAACAACAACCAAAAAACAACAACAGCAGCAACACCCACTGCTATTGCTGCTACTACTTCTACCAGTAACAATAAAATAACAAAAATGATGACAAATTTGATAATAATGATAGTTAAAACATGTGCATTCATTCGAGGAGATATTTTATACTGTTGGGCTTTATTTTTCTGTTTTGCGTCATTGAGAAACTCTCTCGTATTTAGCACATAAAATATATTACCCACACGATGCTTACAACATTTACGATTTTGCATTATTTCTGAGAGATTGTTACTATATATATGGTACATTTATGGAACAATTGTTTATTTTTGTTTTATCAAACGTCAACAGCTCTACGGACAAAGTATTGCAAATTACCTGAAGTGTTTGCAGGTGAAAATATAGCGATTTACTTCTGATCAATGTGTTTGTTTTACAGGTAAACGTTTACCATACATTACGTTCTCTTCTATGCAAATTTGCGGAATAAATGGAAACTTGTTTTAACAGGTTTTTGTCATGTCAACTGAGCGATAGAATAGAAAAAAAATACAATATTTCTATATATAGAAATACATTTCAGATATCCGGGTAAAGAAGAATTTTGAATCTGAAATTGAATTTGAATAATGTTTTACGCCACTTCCAATAAGTTTTCAGTTATATGATGGTGTGAATCGAATCCTGGACCTCAATATAACTGTGAAAAAAGAGCACCATTCCAATATTCCTGAAAATAACGACATTTTAATCAGGCCGTTTTTGAACTCTATGTAAAATATATTATTTTGATTCTAAACATCTGTGCAACGTTGGGTTTAGATTGTGTTAGTCATATCCATATGGCTAACCTTTCATAATTGGTTGTAGGATTGCTTGCTAAATAATTAGTCTACAGAGTTCAGCACTTCTATACATTGTATGAATCTCACCAATCTAAAAAATGATATTTCATCAATCTTATGAAAATTAGCAAAATATTCTTTGTTAACGAGAAAAAAGTCTTTAAAGCATGGTTTAGAATAAATACAAGATAATACGCAGCATGAACATTACATTGCTCAGTTTTACTATGACCACAAATTCTAAGGACCAAACATTTCAATTTCGTACTTAACATTCATCTAATTACATGTTTGTTAGTGTCAAGTGTATCTGTTCTCCAAGGTTATGACTGTCTAACAAAAGACGTATGTATTGTAAATCTCCAAATTTATGTGGGTGTAATTTTTGCGAATTACGTAATGAGAAATAACGTACGGAATAAACCGTCACTTGAGCATTAAACACATACTTAGTTTGATGTTTTTATTTCATTTTTTCTCCTTTATCAATGCATAAATTGAACCTAATCGAATTATTTTAAATAGAAAATGGCTGAATCTCATCTCATTGAAATCTTCCCACCATTAAACCATATGCCGGTTAATCCATTTTTCTATAATTTGTTTAAACATGTCTCCCCTATATATCTGAGTGGTATGTTTTTTTTTCTATTGTTTGAGATCAGTTTATTATCGTTGGGTTGAACAGGTTAAGCTTTATCCATTCTTGTTTCATTCTAGTGGTATAGGCATTTGATGACTTTTCTTGTCAAGAGTATCTATTTTCCTCTCGTTTGACAATTCAATTTACTGTTGATACAGTTTTTATTTGGAATCGTAATACCATACTCACTGTGCATATGTTACAACATCATGATTACGTATGCATTAGGACACAAATATACAGTTTTACCATAATATGATGGCAGACAATTATCATTCGATATGGAAAAAAAGACGAGGCGGATTAAATTTGCAAGCTAAAGGATGAAGTACTAGGATAGGATAGATAGGACTAGGTTCCCGTAAAGATTCAGCATCACTTGTTAGTATGCCACACCTGTCGAAAATGTGATATGAAAAACTGCAGTTCTGTGAAAATGTCAAACTCAGTGAAATTGACATCATGATTAAAATAATCAGTTTTCATGGTTCAGAAAATACTTCTATACATTGAACGTATTACACCAATCTAACGAATGGCATTTCTACAATGTTAAGTTAAAATCTCTTTCGTGTACATTAAAACCTGTATATAAAGTCTTTATCGGGAGGTGGTCTTTATACAGAAGTTGATTTGTACACAAATGATACTATTGGGGACAACAAAAACAGTCTTAGTGAACAGATTGTCTTTATACACAGGTGGTCGCTAAAAAGCAGGTTTTACTGTATATGGCAAAGCGCTAACCGTAAATCGACTTATACAATTATATGAATGCAAATACAATTTATACATTGGTTACTTTTTATGTTTGTCATTCTTTTTGCAAGTTTAATTTTATTCATCTTTCTTTTTTAAGTTCTTTTATTATCTATCAATGCGTCTGACATTTTTATTCATTCAGACAATACTAAAAACTATTGAAGTACTTGTTGCTGTATTGATGTTTAACGTCCCACTGAAGAATCTTTCACTCTTATGGAGACTTCAACAAATGCCGGTGAAGGGTTTAAAATTTTCGCCTATGCTCGGCAGTTACGGCCTTGAGTAGTGAGGGTTCTTTAACGTGCCGACACCTACTGTGACACGCAACCTCGGTTTTTACTGTCTCATCCGAAGGACAGGAAAAGTGATCCGCCTCCGCCGAGGCTCGAACTCGCGACCCCCCGGTTCCGAATGAAGCACTCTACCGCGGAGCATACCGAGTCTCAAATATTATAGTAAGCTTTTGAAGAAAAATACATACATTACCATGACTTCACCAACCTATATAGATAACCATTCGACTGCTACTTATAGACATATTTTAATTCGTTATCGGTTGTCTTCTTATTAGATACATTGGAAACTGAATATCACTGTAAACCTGTCTATTTAGAACTTCATGAAAGTCATGGAAAAAAGATATTTTACAATATATCAAACACTATGCTGTCTATTTATTGAAAAAAGTATTTCTTGAGGCGAGGGAACATGTTTTTTTTTCACGAAATCAGTGACTTAAGCTACCGACTTTTTCTAACACACCAAAATGAATGATATTTCTTGCTTGATATATATATATATATATATATAATATATATATATATATATATATATATATATATGTATATATATAAAGAGAGAGAGATAATATATGTTTATATATATATATATATATATTATATAATATATATATATAGAGATAGAGAAATAGAGAGATATAGATATATAGAGATATATATATATAGAAGAAAGCATGATAGATAGAGATATATATAGAGAGAGAGAGAGAGAGAGAGAGAGAGAGAGGAGAGAGAGAGAGAGAGAGAGAGAGAGAGAGAGAGAGAGAGCATTCGAAATCAAGAACTTGAACAAAAAAGTGCAAGGTAATAAATCATTATTAATAGCTAAAACATGATTTACTATTTTAACACACCTTCAGGGCATTGATTTTTTGTATTATTAAAACATATGGCATCTGCAGTGGCGAGCACTGCATAAGGATAAAGACAATTACTATGGTATTTATAAGCATCTTTGAATGAAGTGCAGTGGTAAAAGTTATCGGCGACCAAGAGCAATAAAAGACTATTTGGATGGACGCATTTAAGAATTATGAAAGAAAACGCAGAGTGATTGGACGATTGCGAAAGTAAATTTGGAAAGTGTGCGCATAAGTTTTTACCCACCACATCTAATTTGCTGTGACGTTTAAGCATGCCATTTTTCATAAGGAATATTTTGATGGAAAACATTAATTATAGAATCATAATGAATGTACATGTATTTGAAATTATCTAATATATTTCATCATTATTTTATCACGAAACAAGAAGATTATATGTCAAAGAGTACATGTCATATACTTAAATAATGTGTATTTCGTCAGAGTATGACTAAACATAATACTTTATCAAGTAAAAGCAATATACATTTCTTTTTAAAAAACAATATTGGTTTAAAAAGAAACGTAATATTGGTTAGATGCGGACGGATCAGTGATTGGTTACTAGAATTCTTAATAATAATTAAAAGAAAACGAAATAATCTTGTGAGATGCTGGGAGTTACGGATGAACTATAAATAAATGATATCACATGGCTGTGGTACCGACGGTGAAGTATACATTTCCGATGAAAAATTAGTAATTGTTCCCATTTCAATGTTGAAAAAAAGTTTATTTTTTAAATTTTACTACCTGTACTTGATGTACAATAACAAATAAGAGCTATACACAGGAATGCAGAAATCTTTTATTCCTATATATTTTGTGAAAATAAGGTCAGGACCAGTGTGGTATTCATATACAAATAGTAAGCTTGAGTTAATCAATTGCAAGTGAAAAAGTGCAAACCTTGGTATCTCAAGCAATTTTCACAATATATATAGGGATTTAAGATCTTTTTATTGCCTATGTTTATCTCTTTTTTGTTACTGTATGTCAATCTAAGTAGTAAAAAGGGGGAAATCGAAAAAATAACAACAAAGCTAAAGTCCTTTTAATAAAATGTGGAAACAAAAGAATTTAGATGGTACATAATATTAGGCTTATTGATACAAATATATACTACGTTGCATGTTACATATACAAGACGTTGTAAATAAAACAAGAAAATAAACATTAACCAAATCTTTATCTCGAAGTAAAAATTAAGTAAATGTACCAATGGATTATCGAAACTCCAAGCCCATTAGAATACGACGAAATAGATATAACAACGGTCGCAGCATGCAGAACAGTTATGAATCACAAACGAGATGGGACCGGGTGTCCGGAAGGAGTCTGCGTCCCCCATTATCATGCTACACCCGTCACAAATGCTACATGGAAACCTCTCGAGTTCGGGGAAGGGTCAGGCTTCGGTGAAAATGTCATAGTTAATTTTAGATCTGATTGGTATAAAAGAGAATCATTGTATATGGTCGTGTTCCAGTATATCCCTCTTGTGATGGAGGGGGGGGTGTCAAATTGTTTAACAAGATCCCCGTAACGACCATAAAAGTCCTTAGTGACGATTTCAAACGTTTAACAATATATCAATGCGTGAGTAGTTTATTGGCGAGAGAGGATAAATTACTTTTCATAGATTTCTTAATAAAATTATTATATATCAATCTTAATAAAAGTCTTCTTACTGCACATTGGGACAGAAAAACGCAGGTTATACGAGGTGATTGTAGGTTTAAACATGTGTTTTCAAGATTTAGGGATAATTGGGGAAGACGGAACTGTGTATATCAATTTATGTGAGTCTATTGATTTCTGTCAATTGGATTACATTTTTATATTTGTTTTGCTGGTATTCTCTGATTAACAGAAGATTGGGGGTGGGGGGCTAGGTATCCTTTTGATTATCATACGGATGATTCGTCTCACTTTTCGGGTATGACAAGCTGTATGGGAAAACGTTTCATTGCTCATTGGATATTTTCTTATGTAAGTATTTAACATGTAGGAACGATACGTCTAGCCAGTATTATTTTAGTGTTATACCTAATTATCTAAATTTATTTAAACAAGAGTACGTCAAGAAAATGTTCACAAGTCCTCTAGACTCGTTAAAACAAGAACATACGGTTGCCATAGATAAATTCAGAAGTAGGATCATATTTAAATGATATTTAGACTACCCATTTAAATAAATATTATAAACATGATACCAAAGTTACAATGCTCAGGACGATTAGGCTTCATCAATTGAGCTCCAACCTTACATATATTTTCCAAAGGGACAGTGGTATAATACAAGGTCAAATAATAAATCTAAATGCATAGCCAAATCCGTCTCGTCTAAGAATAACCTCTGTAAAAAGATAACTATCTTAGCGTTTGAATAATTTAGAATTTGAAAGGTGTTAACAGTGCGCAATATTACTTTAGTATATGATTATTTGCTGGTACCAAAATACCAGGTACTAGATTTATGTACACCCTCGGGGACTCAAACTGTCCACCAGCAGTGGCAACGACCAAGTGGTTAACCGATTACATAATTCGTCATTCCTTATTCAATTATGTTGAACATTTGTTTTGGCCTTTTTTGAGCTATAATCTTGGTAATATGTTTATAATATTTACAACCAATAGATCGTTGTCACTGATGATGGGCCGTTTGAGTCCAAGAGGATATACAAAAACCAAGTACCTCGTACGCCGGTAGCAGGTGATTATTTAATACTAAGTATAAAAAGCTCAGATACCAAAGTATAAATCTTCAGAATGTCAAAGGTACATATACAAATCTTGTAAATATTGGACAAACACAGACCTCTGGAAATCAAGAGCAAGAGTGCCATGGAGGAGTAAAAATCCCCTGTTGACTGGTCAAACTCGCCGTGAGTCCACAGTCAAATTCAAATGTAATAAGTGAGAAAGAACACCTCTCCACAATTGGTACAGGCAACTCAACAAGTGCTATTGAACGGGCAACTGAACATTTCATTTAGTGAAATGGAGTAATCGCTAACAAGTGTATTTCAATTTACTAAGGTAATATCTTGTATAGATAACACTGTTTGAATTAGAAAATCTTTGGCAGGTACAATGGTCCTCGTTTTAAAGTAGTTACACTTAGTTAGTCAAGGGGAATATAGTAATGTTTTTATTTGACCTTGTATGATATTACTTTCTGTTTCAGAATGGTCCTTTTGCCGTAATTTAAATTCCAACTCAAGTGAAAGAAATGATGGTCGTGAGCATTTTTCTTTTTTTTTTACTATCTTGTAAAAATAAAGTTTTGGAATTATGTATACAATATACAATTACTACTGTTGTGACGGTTCTATAGCGGGTATGACCTTCCCCATATTTGATATATGCATTGCCAAGGAGCATTTAATTCCTATTTCAAAGGGTTCATTTGAGCTATCATTCTAAACCCGAATGAAACCTAGCAAATTAAGTCAAATGTATTTTGTTTTCCTCGAGAATATATCAAGATGTATTTAAATTGTTAAGTAATGACAACGTGTCATGAATTATTGTTCTAGTCCGACAAATTATCTTTTGAAATGCCATACGGTCTCATGGGGCGTCTTACTTTTCGGTGAACCCATAAAGTGTCAACGGCGATTCATTGCACAGGAAACGATTTATTTTAAACCCGGGGAACGTGATTTATTTGATCTATATATACATTAAAACATATTAAGATAAACATATGCACTTTTGGCTGCTTCTCGGTAAGACGAACTCACAGAAAGCCACTATTTATTGAAGAACAAATTTCATTCCACATGATTCCCCTGTTACAACGCCAAAACTTGCATACTGCGATTCACCGCTGATTCTCCGGTACAAATGGTCCGTATCGTCACAGCAGTTGAAGAACAGGTGACGCGTGCATAAATTTGGCTAATTGGTCATAAAATGAAGGGCTATTTTTTATTATAGTCTAACCGACGTTAGAGACAGTTTTCAACATTCCTCTTGCTTATTTCTTGGACTTCGTCATCCTTTATAGTGATCTCCTGCTCCCTTTGACCAGCGATCGTTCCAATTCAGCCGACGGTCGCTTGTTTACTTTCCTATTACAACCGCGAAGGGAGATAACTCATACATCGAGTGCCACTATTTTCAAATCTCGTTTCTGTGAGAGTGTTTAGTGTTTACACAGCAATTATCATACCTCAAAACATAATTATTGGTAGATTGGATGTATAAAAAGGTTTTATATTACCAGCCTGTTAAATATTTATGTTAAACAGCAACGATTACCTCAACAGAAAACGCAGTAGTGAGTTGTAAACAGGATATGATACACAGCAGGGATAATACACATGAAAACTACCACACATTGTTAATGCTAAAATTCGATATACGGCCAAACTTGGTATACCGACAAAAATTAAGGAAAACAAAAGATGGCGGTATAACGGAGGAGAAATATATACATACATATATAAATTCTCTTTATAACGCTAAATTCATTATCGCCATCCACTACTCTACCTTTTAGAATGAACGACTATTTCAGAGTGTCAGTTATCTCAATGTAACGACACAGGTATTAGTGGCCAATGTAACGACTGACTGTTGGCTATATATCATTGTGTAAAGCCAGGCACAAGTAGTAAGACCATATTAAATTAACATAAAAACCACACATACAAACTCGGACGCTAACACACACTCACACATACAATGGAGTATGAATGAAATGCTTCATGTTATAAAGTTATCAAAATTGTAATCTAACAATTGAATAACTGTAATACTTAAACTAAACTACCAAAAAATATAGAAATATGTGAATAAAAAAAATAAACAAAGCTAGGTGAAAATAGCAAGAAATTATATATATATATATATATATATATATATATATATATATATATATATATATATATATATAATATATATATATATATATATATATATATCGTATACAGAAGGGAGTGGGACAAGTCTAATTACTCCTTTCTTAATTAACGGTTTTTACTGTTCTCGTTAATAACATAATATAGTTTCAAGCTGAGCTACACCTGTAAGGCGATTATAAAATTTCATTTAATAGCAGTATATACATTGTACCAACGTTACGTTTCTAAACATTGCATATATGAATCACAATCTTTTCTATGAGCATTTCAACAATGCAATGCTGGAAACATTTGTGAATTCGTTTAATGGTGGTTTTGCAAACCGTTAAGAAGTTCCACGTAAACAAATAATCAGATTAATTTTGACAGTCAAAAAACAACCTCAACAATTATAAGAATAACAATAATGATTTGAAGTTATACAGATTATACAAAACAATGTTACATCTACTGTGATTTAGCTCTATAAGAACTAAATCACAGTAGATGTAACATTGTCTAGGGCAAACAAATTTATAGCCATGCTTTTATCGCCATCAAAACGATCGCTGATCCAAGAAAACATGTGAGTTTTTTGAAAATCATTAATAATTAACCATGACTTAATTCAGCGGCATGAAATGTCTCTGCCATAGCTCGGACCTCTATCGTACATAGATCTCGTTTGTTTTCTAGTCATACAGCCTATAGGTACACTATTCATAATTAATCGTCATTTATAGCATCTTGATATCATATTGTAACCAAACCAAAATAAATATATAATACCAAATCCTCATTAACAGATCGCTTTGATGCAGAATTTTGTAGAATACAAATCTAATAAGTACTTCCTTTGTTAAATATTGCATTAAGTATCAGCATTCATTCGTTGTCAATCTTTTTTAGGATGTAACGTAATGTTTACGTACAATATCAATTCATAGCGGTCGATTTATTTAACATAAAGATGAACGTGTCATCATCCTTTGATAAACATTAATCTGGGAACGCCTTCCTCCTTTAAAACACGCCACTCCACAGTAAGGGGTGTTTAAATTTGTATATTAAGGCATATCGCGTCTACATTATCACAGAACTCGCACAAGACGACGTGTATGCGTTTCCTACAAAGGCCTACTTTTTATTTGTCAACTACTAACTTTAAATTACTCTCTAAGTGTGGCCGACATCTTTGCTTGTAGCTTTAACTATAAACATTCGCGGCAGGAGTTCTTCGTCCGCATCTAAGGTCGTACGTAAAACAAACGATCAGTTTGATAATCTTAATTACCCTGTAGTTATGAGAGTTTGAAGGATTACAAAAATAAAACTATATCAGCATATAGGGACCATTTACAGATAAACCGAGAGAGATAGATTTGGATTTCCATTTACTGCTGTATGCAAAACAAAAGATGAAGATACCAGTAACAGTCAATGTAATAATATTGCTTCTCTCGACAGCGTCCGGAGCACCTGCCAACAAAGATGTTAAGCAAGTAGACCAAACCGCTTCTGAAAACAAGGTAAGACTGATTTTCCATATATATATATATATATATATATATATATATATATATATATATATATATATATATATATATATATATATATATATCGTAGTAATTTAACTACAGGCAGATAAGATAACGATAATTCCACACATATATACCGTAGTAATTTAGTAATTTAATTTTAACATTGTATTTACCGACATAAGTAAATATCCGATACATATTATTAAAGTTGTCAGGTTTCTTGTTTTATGACGTGTTTTATGTGATATCTCAAACACTTATAACCAATCATTTCAATAAAACATATTTCCGGTTTTAAAACAAAAACAAATTAATTGTGTTTAAAATTAGCATTACCAATGATAAATTGGCACGAAACATACATACGAAAACCATGAGCAACCGCAACATTTTATTGTTTGATATAAAATTGCAAAACAGATTAATATTTGAACTTCAGGACAAAATGAAAGCAGGTCTGTTGTTATGTTACAGCGCCTATATTAAACTCTGATGTCGGACGTTTGGACCAAGTATATACCAGTTTTTTTAATAAAGGTCTATAACATAAACGGGTGTATGTCACATATATTAATAGGTATGTCATTTATTGACAAGTATATACACAATCGTATGACACATAACAGGCATATGACATATAACAGGTATCTCACATGTAACAGGTATCTCACATAACACATATAAACAGCTATATCAAACATTAGCTGACACATTGCATGTCGACACATATATAATCTATACATATGTATGTAATATATTCTTGACAGATATATATATATATATATATATATATATATATATATATATATATATATATATATATATATATATATATATATATATATAATTTATTTCCATGACGTCTTTATTTTCAGTTATATTGTTTCTTCAAATTAACACTGCGCAATGATTTGATTGTGTATAATAATTCCAGATATATATATATGATATTAAAAGTTTTACAAATGTCGGATAATGTATGTATAATGTATACGTTATACATATATAGATATAAACAGTCAGGCGAACAATTCTCTCATTGGACCTTTTATGAAATAGTAATATAGTATAATTAATTAACACTTGTAATATAATTACCCAGTATTGCCTGTTATGAACGCTCGTCAGGACTAGTTTGAAGAAAAAAACAATATTTCGGAATGTATTCGGAATGCATTGTCATTTTCAGATAGAATCATAACAAGGTATAATATTGGTTTATTGTTTGTTTGTTTATTGTTTTTTAAGTACCCACTCAAGAATCTTTCACTCATATGGAGACCTCACCAAATGCCGGTGAAGGGCTTCAAATTTTGGCCTATGCTAGGCATTTGGGGCCATTGAGTTCTTTAACGTGCCGACACCTACTGTGACACGGGACCTCGGTTTTTACTCTCTCATCCGAAGGACAGGAAACCAACCTGCCACCGGCTTGACTCGAACTAACGACCTCACGATCAAGAGTCGAGCACGCTACAGACTGATCCAGGTCGGCTCTACAATATGTTTGAAATACGTCTCACAAAAACCATAATTTGGTGTCAAATCATAGACCTGACGAGATCGATACTTTTCGAGAATTGGCCTCCTGCAAGTATTCGACAGAAATATTATGTTTTATCGTTGGTATACGACTTTTTATCAAATAAAACCTTGTAATGGCCTGATCAGCTACTGTAAACGTGGATATTTCCGCGTGTTGTTAATTATGCGATTTTCTGATTCAAAGTATACACATAGACTTGTTTACTCAATGGCATAACTTGCTATGAACAGTTTTGTATTGAACGACAATTCTTAGCCCAACTGTGAGACAGGTGCGCGGGGAGTTAATGGCACGGAAAACTGTTCATCGTGATTTTAGTGTAAATTACCCCCATGCGTAAATTATTCCATTAGTATTACAAATGGAAGGTCCAGAATTCGAATGCAGTAAACCTGCTTTAGGGGCCACCTGTGTATAAAGACCACTTGGTCATGCTGCTCCCAATAGTAATATTTGTGTACAAATCAACCTCTTTATAAAGACCACGTTCCTATAAAAAAAACTGGCTTTGCTGTGTCCGTAAGGGCGTATTTTTATATACAAGTATCACTGTACTTATACCAACTCAATATCTAAAACGTTTAAAAAGTAGTCAAAACTCCGTCATCAAGCGCCTGGCATCTTTGGAATGGAATTTTAAACCAAAGATTCATACCATGGTAGGCGTGGACAACAAAACCGCCAGTGCACTGGCATCCTTATACAGCTTAAGTCGATATTTGAGGAACTGCTGACCTCTCTAATTTTCTTTGAAAATCTTGATGGATATTTTTTCTTAATCACTTAGATTGATAAACAATAACAAAAAGAGATGTACACAAGCAAACACATATATATACATATCCCTATATATTTTGTGAAAACTGCTTGAAAAACCCAGGTTTGGAACTTTTCAGTTGCAATTGATTAACTCAAGCTTACTATTTGTATATGAATACCACACTGGTCCTGACCTTATTTTTACAAAATATATAGGAATAAATGATTTCTGCATTCCTGTGTATAGCTCTTATTTGTTATTGTACATCAAGTACCGGTAGTAAAATTAAACAAAAAACAATTTTTTTTCCAACATTGAAATGGGAACAATTACTAATATTTCATCGGAAATGTATACTTCACCGTCGGTACCAAAGCCACGTGATATTATTTATTTATAGCTCATCCGTAACTCCCAGCATCTCAGAAGATTATTTTGTTTTCTTTTAATTATTATTAAGAATTTTAGGAACCAATCACTGATCCGTCTGCATCTAACCAATATTACGCTTCTTTTTTAAACCAATATTGTTTTTTAAAAAGAAATGTAAATTGCTTTTACTTGATAAAGTATTATGTTTAGTCATACTCTGACGAAATACACATTATTAAATATATAACACAAGCTTATTTTTGTATACCCGTTTATAGCTCTTATTTGTTATTGTACATCAAGTACAAATAGTAAAAGTAGAAAAAAAACCGAAATATATATTTTTGGCAAAGACAGCTTATGCTCCATGACGCAAAACATAAACCTTCCCTGGTGTATCTTATGTATGTATATGTGTGTGTGTATGTATATATGTGTGTGTATGTATATATGTGTGTGTGTGTGTGTGTGTGTGTAAATATCGTTATGTCGATATCGGATGAATCAAAATTGCAGATATGTCAGTGTTGATCGACCGATTTCAATGCAGGAGTATATGATATATATCTAAAATATGCTTAAGTATATTATATTTCTATCAGAATCACCCATTATTTAAACACACTTAGCCACGCTTGATGCTGAAGTTTTAACTGTTAACAATGTTGTAAGTTTTTACGACACTGATTGCAAGAATTAAAATCGTTTTCCATTAAATTTGCATGGATCAAGGTAAACGATATTTAGTTTGCAGTTTTAAATATTTGTTTGATACCGTCACCAATTTCACCAATCAATTCAGTTTAGTATTACATGATAATATCTTATGTCAAATTTTAGTGCTTTAAATCACTAGATATCATGTCATCGAGTCATAATTAAAACAGTACATTAAGATGAAATTTTTGCAACGCATTAATACTAAATACCAAAGAACGTATTTTATCGACATAGATATGATTTTACAGCCAGCATTTCTATGACAGATATCATCAAATGTTGAAAACTATAAAGCTGCAATTGATGAAGGCTTTATATGATTTTTGTATAATAATAGTATCTATTTATATCTCAGCTATGCAATTAATATTTTAAATTGATCTTTAAGTTTTATTACCATTTGAGAGCTTATTGGATATGTATCCCCTAATTTTATATGTATAATTATTTGTTTTATGTTCTGGACAATTATTAAACTTATTATCTCAGAGCTTTAGCCAAATAACGTTATTCTGTGATATTGAAATTTCAAAATATAACCAACTCTCTGTAGAAAAGATGATTTACTGCAAACAAAAAGATAAATATCGCAAACTCTATCAAGCATCTACGGAATTAGCAACAAGGTTCAACTGTTACGAAGGGAGTCTTCATGTATTTTGAATATGAGAACACAATAGATTGAAAAATTAAATATGAATATCAATGAAATTAATTGTTTTACGTAGAACGTATTGGGGGAAATGACATTTATTCATAAACTTATGGCATGGCGACGCTATGTCCCTATACATGTGAGCGAAAGGATAAACTATTTATTTTCATTTCTCTTTATTGTTTAAGACAGTTCACGTTTTTTATGCCGAATCTTTAATTTGAAAAAAAAGAATCCTAATCTTTGGTGTTAAATCATGTCAAGATGTTTCAAAAGTTCATCCAGACCAACGTTCGAGTATTAGATGTACTTAAAAGAGATACATGTTCAAGGCGATGAATTTGATAAATGGTTACATGTGGGTTTGATAAGCGTACAATATCATGAGCTTATAACATGAGAAGTGGTACGGAAGTTTGCGCTATAAGCATTGAATCATGAAATACATAAAATGTTTTAAATATCCGTCCATATCATAAAACACCTGTTTAAGATAGCATGACATGTATTATATTCATCGTAAAATCAGCTCATCGCACCACGAGTTTACACTCACAAATGTTTGTTGCTACAATAGATACGTAAATCTGAGACAATGAAGTACCGGGATAAAGGTCTATTTTGTGTCTGGCTACCCATAATGTTTATCTTTTTTCATTACTTTTGAAGCAAACGCGAGTTTTTTCATTGTTATATCGTTTATATTCGGAATTATATATAGATGCAACAAATAATTAATGAAAGAAGCAATGGGGATATTTGTATAAATTTGACATAATCTTAAATCACTTGGCAATGGTGTTATGACATTTAAGCTAATTTATTTCTCATAAATGCTCCTTACAATGGAACGGCCATCGGAATTCAATTAATATTTACGTGATGCAACTACTCCACATTATGTTTACACGTGTTTGTGTATGTTAGAACAATCTTCAAAGAAAACAATCTCTGCATTACCCTTAAAGTAACGATTTGCCTTTTTTCAGATTTGTAAACGGAACAAATTTGCGTGACAAATATAACGAAATTTTAACAACGTAAAGTATACGCTTTACTCATAAAGAACGACTGAGATATGAATCAAATATTTTTAGTTTTACAATACATTTGAAAATTATTTCAAACAATAAAAGTAATTAAGTGCATACGTTTATATCAAGAACTTTGTATCAAAGGTCTGATAAAGACGGGAAAAACACTTCGTACATCTGAGAGATTACGTTTTCAGATGAACGAATGTGTGTGATTGTTCGTGATTGGTTATCACAGTTCGTGTCGATTTTGAATTATGTTTCTAAAGCACACGAGGACATTACAAACAAGTGTTAATATTTTTCATTGTAAACCATCCGCAAATTATTGACTCTTTATTTGCTATATCCTGTTTCATTTACTCGTCAAAGGGGTTCGATTACATTATCAACAATACGTTGATTTTGGTGTGATTCTCTTATTGACCTTTACCATAAAATGAGAATGTGCCCTGGACATTCTATTGATTTATACTTTGGTATCTGAAATTTTTATATATCTAACATTCCGCAGATATAAAACGCGGTTTCAATGTAGAAATATGCAATATAGAAACGTTATTAAAACTGAGCGTATATATCATTTTGATACCTGAAACTTGTCATACATGGTTCTCATTAACATATATATTGTAGTCATAATTTTGGTTAAAAAATGTTATTTCATGTAAACTTATATTCGAGAGGTAATTACCTGATGGAATCAATATATATCATCTTTAGAGGGTATTAGCTGTGTCTTCCAAGAAAATATGTTTTTTTGTTTTTACCATTTGGATTGATGGGAAATAACAAATAAGAGACACAAAGACATAAAAAGTCTTATAGTCCTATAGATTTTGTGAAATTAAGATCAGGACCATTGTCTAATGTATATAAATAGTAAGGTGGAATTAATCATCCACAGACGAATAATTGCCAAACTGGGTTTTTGAAACAATTATTACATTAAAATTATTATCTTTAAACAATTATTATCATAAAATACAGAGGAATTTAAGAATTTGTATGCGTGTGTATATTTTTGTTAGTTTTACATCAATTAAAGTGAAAAAAAGAAAAATGTTTGAAAAAACTATGTTTAAAACAATGTAACTAACTAAAAGCCAATAACTCAACAATTCAAAATAATTGTTCCGAAACAAATGCCCTATCCCGCCGTTTAAGGGACTTCCGAGGGGCCCTTTGTCAGAAAATTAAAAACACTTCTCCGTGAAAGAAAAGATTTTGTAACTTAGAAAATACCATGTTCTTCTTTGAATCCCCAATGTAAAAATGTTGTGACCCTAAGAGAAAAAAAATGCAAATGCATGTTCTACATATTGTCACGCTGTGTAAACTTCCGACAAATGAATACTAAGAAATGCTTAATTAGATAAGTTCACAGTTGGAAGGAAGACAGAAAATTAGACCGCATTAACTTCGTGGGAGAGACTTAATAACAATAATATACATTATTTTACAGGGCGCATTTATCCAGTCACAGCGGTATTCTTAATTTCTTAAATACATTATATGTATATACTCATTTAGAGAAAGTTCAGACGTTCATTGTCTTTCTCTATCATTGCATCTATGTATGTGTCATATGATACATTGATATTAGGTTCTGTTGTACACAGATTTTGCAGCTGTGTGATGGCAATCGTTCATGATATCTGGTAATTGAAACCTATGTAGTTTTATGAAATTCGAAAAAAATGTATTACAAAATGTAATTGAGTTATCCTTCAACAATATTAAAATTCAATGAAATAATGTACTGACAGTCAATATGTTTAAGTCTTTATGGTTATGTCATGAGCTCTCTGGAGGAAATAATCAGAACAGAAATTGTAATCAATTTATCTAAAATGGAGAGAGAACACGAGAAAAGATCAGTAATGATTGAAAAATAAACCTTTAATCATAGAGGCGTTTGACGATTGCTAAATATAAAGCACACATGCCCCCGTATTATAAAACAAATCTAAATCAACCAGGCGTATCTTAGGTATCTATACCCCATTTTTAATGGAATTTTACCAATTACAAAATGCTTTAGACAAGTGCACGGGTGGAAGAAAGAAAATAAGAGGCAAAGCATAAATTCGTGAATTGGACTCATCACGTTAATATATATAATATGACAACATTTAGTTATACAGTCTCAGTGCCAGACTTAATTTCTTAGTATCAACAGAGAGAGAGAGAGAGAGAGAGAGAGAGAGAGAGAGAGAGAGAGAGAGAGAGAGAGAGAGAGAGAGAGAGAGAGAGAGAGAGAGAGAGGTGAGAGAGAGAGAGAGAGAGAGAGAGAGAGAGAGAGAGAGAGAGAGAGAGAGAGAGAGAGAGAGATGTGCTATAATCAGTTTCCATGAACATGTCAGTATATTACATCTATAGATTTTTCTACATCAATATAGATGTAAATATAATGTAGCTCATAGGTATCGTTTTGTTGTGTCTTCGGTTGAGTTACAGTAATGCAAATGGCATTCGTGTCATCATCGCTACTAAGACATTACATCCGTCTGATGTCTATACAATCAATGCCTTTTTATATTTATCTGAAATACACATTATCTTTCGGAAGATACAATTGAGATTACGGTTGAGTTGTAGTCTTAGGAAATGGAAACATCTGAATTTGTTTTACTTCCCTGAGGCCAGACTTAATGATTAACTTCCATTATGGCTTTGTTGTTTTACATCTCTACACAGGTTTGTCTCTTTTAATCGATTTGATTTTTAATAGTGTTTCACGCCACATTCAACAATTGTTCAGTGTTATGGTTGCGGCCAGTTTTTAATGTTGGACAAAGAGAACCCAGTTACATTGTACACGGGAAGAGACCATTGGCCCTCGGCAAGTAATCTGAAAAACTTTCTCATAAAAATTAGCTTAGATCCCACTGGGGCTCGAACCTGCACTGGTCAGAAGTGAAAGTTTTCACGATACAAGCTTTTAGGAGAGTGCCCTAGGTAAAATTTGGTCGGGTTAGAATACTAGTGATAATACAGTAATAATTGAGGAGCAAATTATTATCGTGATAAAATGTACTTGAACTCGTCCGAATGACCCGTGACTAAAAACCTTTTTAATATCTCAGGTATATATTTAATGCTTGCAAGCCAACGTTTGTATAATTTGTATCTGGTTACATAACAGTATGAGAATCAATTTGAAACAAGTTGATACAAGTACTGCAATTATATAATCTTTATAACTGAAATTGGAGAATCATTTCAAACAAATTTTATTATAAAATCAGAAGTGATTTATTGTGTATTTTCTCAGATTCTTCATTTCAATACGAAAACCATTAGAATGTATTGAAATATTGGAATATATTATATGGAATTTATAACATGTTTATTGAGTCATAATGAATGATATAGGCATAGCGAATTCAGACGACCACCAATCCCATAACGAGGCTAAAAATTATCCCTAATCTACGCTTCATGGTCGTACACGTTTAATACATAATATCTTGGTATTTTCAACGGCAACAATAATAGAAGTCCTAGCTTTGCAAGGCAAGAAGTCCAATTCTCACGAATGCTATGTAGTCATATATACTTAGCAGGCTTTGTAAGAATACTCCAATCTCATTCTCTGCTCTGAAAAATACATACTAGTAAATAAATAGTAGTTATACTACTGAATAAAATGACGGAACAGAATATGTATTGAACAGCGATTTGCTGTTGTTGTTGTTGTTGTTCTGTTGTTTAACGTCCCACTCTAGAATCTTTCAATCATATGGAGACGTCACCACATGCCGGTGAAGGGCTTCAAATTTTGGCCTATGTTCGGCACTTACGGTCATTGAGCAGTGAGGGTTCTTTAACGTGCCGACAATTACTGTGACCTCGGTTTTACTGTCTCAGTCCGAAGAACCGTAAACCAACCTGCCGCCGGCTGGACTCGAACTCACGACCTCACGATCAAGAGTCGTGGGCACAACCGACTGCGCTAAGCCGACTCTTTTGAATAGCGAATGTGTGTAGAAATCGAAACATGTAGTCAATAAATGAAAATTACCAATATATAACGTTTATGTATTAGAGCTTGTTTATCTGTAATTCCTAGATATTATTCATTTTTGTAGCTGTTTGTGTAGAACATTGGAAATGATTTACTACACGATGGGGGAAACAACTGTTAATGTCATGTTCAATAATCATTTGAGTATTTATGTGTTATATAACAGTTGCTCATCAATTTTCAGAGATGCAGTAACGGATTACGAATTGAAAACTTCCAAGTTGATATATAAATACAGTTAACATTCCCGTATTCAAATATTAATCTAAAATATCCATGGCTATGTTATTTTATGTTATATATATATATATATATATATATATATATATATATATTATATATATATATATATATATATATATATATATATATATATATATATATATATATATATAATATATATACATATGTATATATATATATATATATTGTTTTTGGAGATTTTGAAATCTTACCAGTATGGAAATGCAAATGAAACATTTGTAGTTTATCAGGTGTTGGATCGTCATTTCATTAAATGCAAACTTAAAACTTACAGTTTTAGTTATAATGAATTGAATCGGCCACGATAATACAGTGGTAGAGAGTGCAAAACCCAATATTTCTTGCTCGCTTGCTGCTTTGGCTTAGTTTAACGAGCGACAGGACTACTTAAAGCCCTTGTCACTCGTCACCTTGAGGCAGGCAGCGTGTGTGTGTGTATGTGTGTGTATGTGTGTGTATGTGTGTGTGTGTGTGTATGTGTGTATGTGTGTGTGTGTGTGTGTGTGTGTCTTTGCTTGAGTGTCTGTATTTCTAACGTGGTCTGTATTTTATGTGTCAACACACTTTTACAATCTGAGGAAGGTTTTCAGAGCTTTTACCCTCCATCTATGCAAAGGGCTATGCGGGCAGGAGATGATATCTCATCTTTGAAAATTGGCACGATCGGGGATCGAACCAAGTTTGAAGATCTGACCTACTCTGTCCCCAAAATAAGACCCAAGAGGAAAGTCCGAGTTCGAATTCCGGTACCAGCTTTTACCAAAGACCTTAGAAATGGAAGTGCCTCTTCCTTCCCTCCAAACGTAATTCGCTAGGCGACTTTGACAATAAAGTTATCCATTTTCACCCTTGTGCGACTTACTTTGACACGTAATTTTTAAGATCATGTCATAAATGAAACTTTGAAGTTAGTAGAAAAAATGTTATGATAGAAAAGTAAAAAAAAATTAAATAGAATTTCTGTGAAACAGCACAAACAAGTCATTTAAAACTTATGTCAACAGTAATTTGGAGAGATTCTATGGACGTACACAGTCAAAACCATAGATATTGGTCAACGATACGAAGAAATGTAATTGCAGACCGATCTGTCGTTGTGTGTTTGTTCCTTTCTTTCATTTAGTAACCCCAACCCAGAAATTGCTAATAAGGTGTTAGTGTTAAATTCCAATGACACCAAATTCGTTGTTGTTGCTGTATTGTTGTTTAACATCCCACTCAAAAATCTTTCACTGAAATGGATACGTCACCAAATGTCTGTAATGGGTTTCAATTTTGGCCTATGATCAGCACTTACAACCATTGAGCAGTGAGGGTTTGAACGTGCCGACACTTACGGTGACGCGGGACCTCGGGTTTTACTGTCTCATCCGATTCGTTTTATTACCCCAGTTCATGGTACGTACTGGCCGCGGTAGTAATGCAATTAAACTGCATTTGGAACGTATTTGGACTAGCTGTTTTTTTGCCATTAGGCATCCTAATGAGATTTGGGGCTATATATTTTGCTTCGAACGATATCTAAACCAGCTTTGATTTGCACTTCGACTTTCCGTATCTGAATTAATATTGTTATAGTTAGAAACGATTTTTATTTGGAATTGTAGAGGTAACTGCTCTCACCAAATTCTCTCTAGTGTTTCACGCATCATGTATGTTTCACACCAACCACATGGTTGGATATACCATAGTGACGTAACGATGCTTAGAGCAATCCCCGAAAAAAAGGCTTTCGAGCATGGACATTGACGTATGCATTAAATATATTAAAAAAGAAGGTATCATACAAGTCCAAATACTAAATCCAAATGTGTTTTTAAATCCGTCTAGGAGTATCCACTGTACAATAGATATCTTAGCTTTTGCCAAGTTTAGAGTTTGTATGATGATATATATCTATTTTTGCATCAGATGTTGAATCTAGCATCAATTTCATTAATTTAAAGTCTGAAGAGTAATGAAATATACATTACATAATACAATGATTGACATGTTGCACATCTATATTCTGTGAACATTTACAAGAAACTCAAATTAAAGTATTTTTCTGAGCAATATGTTAAAGTCCGCTGCCAACAACGACGATATATTCTTTTTGTGGGTCAGCAAAGATCACTTTTCATTATCTGCGTTGTACAAGAAAATCAAAGAAAGTTAATTAGGAATGTCTCATTAGCATACACTTATTTTGTATTACTGTTGTCGCAGTAATAAGTAGCAAAACCGTCTGATTAATGTCGCTGATAACAATGGACGCAGATCGATCCAAATGCTACTAAACTGTCTACTTTCTTTTCAGTAAAAAAACTGACATCAACAAGACATGCGTATTTTATTTATATGACCGTCTTTTGGTATGGAATTAAAGCTTTTAATACGTAATATGAATACAGACCAACCTAAGGTTATGGTCAATTAATCCAATCCTAAAATGTAAAACCCGATAACTATAC
This sequence comes from Atrina japonica, assembly GCA_030159075.1. NCBI lineage: Eukaryota > Metazoa > Mollusca > Bivalvia > Pterioida > Pinnidae > Atrina > Atrina japonica. The sequence continues at coordinate 805,594 of BROG01000305.1, forward strand.
GTTTTAAGTGTTGGTCGACCCAATTCACATTCTTTTATTCTCACACTGACAGCGCAATGAATTATGGACTTAAATCGTAACACATCTTTTTCGCTTGACTGAAATTTGTTTTCAGACTATCTACTTTTCAGGAGTGATGTTACAATGGTAACTCTATTATCAGAGATTGATTAAGCTTAGAGCAAAGCGCAAGGACATTCTTAATGTTGGTTAGATAGGCTAGAAAAGCATACGCAAAAGAGAAAGATCAGGTCGCATGTACGGAAATCTATAAGTACTAAAGGGTTGGCGATTTTACTGTCACATACTAATCCGGCAAATTTTCCAGCACAACTTAGCACTAGACATGAACATTATTTCTCCTGACTTTGAAGGTTAAATGGGGGGGGGGGGGTGTGGGGGTGTGCTAGTATATGATATATTGGTTATCATTGATCTAAAATATCTGAAAACATAGATGAACTTTACAATCTAATCTAAGGTTTAATATAACCTTCCTCATTCCTTGGTATAAGTCTAGAACCCAATGCTTACGATTGTAGTTTGCAAGCAATAACTTCTAAACGTAAAGGATGGGAAACCAATAATCTCTTTTAGAAACAATTATTTTTCGTTTTGTGACAATGTGATAATATTTGTGGTCGCAATAGAAACGAATAAAGATATACGATTGTTTTAATAAGCTTATCTGAAGGAACATTTTCTACTTGAAATAAACCATTTAGGCCACGCCAAAATAATTAGTCGTTTTCGGGACCGCTCGCACGTTAAAATCGATTTGTGAAAATTCGAAATGAATTTCTGAACGCTCTCATCATGAACATGAGTGTTTGAATCAAAAGAGTATTACTAATGATAGTAAAGTAATAAAAAGGCTTGAATAAAGAGAGTATACACACAAAATGACAAATGGTGCTTCATCTGCTTGGTAGATGAATGTCATGGCATCAGAAAGCCTATATCTGTGGCTTCATTCGTGGCAATGTACAGAGTTATTGGCGAAATCGACTGAACATTCATTGGCAAGTTTATTAAAATTAAATTAAAGAGTAGTTACAGTGGCAATGAGGAAGATATTTACTACATGTATTTTGAAAATAGTGATTCCCTTCTTCCTTGCCACTGTTACTAGGGAAAAGGTTAAACATTTTGCAATTTCTTATTATCACTGTATATCATCGCAGTAGTGGCGGCAAAAAAGGGCACATAATGGAGTACAAATTTTCCCTTGAGTTTTTAGTTTTAAAGTAAAGATAAATCTTTTTGATTATTATTTAGTTGTTCAATCAAGAGTTTGATGAAAAATATGGCACAGTAATGTATTTCTTAAGTCGAAATTCTGTCACGACTTTAAGTTACTTTTTTTTTAACTTTCGAATACAATGCATGTAGATTATCTAAATTTTATCTAAATCACCTCACCTATCTCTTTGTTCCCATTTCCCATACATGTATGATAAGTCCCCACTCCAATTAGTTATGATTATGATAAAAAATTAAAGACTGTGATATTATGAAACCTGAGTACTAAAACAGGCAGAGTGAAAATAGTAGATTCAAATACTTCCCTAAACTATCTGTATCAAACCATGGTTACTGTGGGTATGCACATGTCAAGCATTTAATTTCAGAACTTCATTGTTATTAATTTCATATTCGGAACTTCATAGATCATAAAATGAAAGTCAATATGGATTTATAAACTAATCTTAAATCACTTGGCAATGGTGTTATGGTTATTTCTCATAAAGTACAATGGAACGGCCATCAGTCAAATACTTCCCTGAACTGTCTTATCAAAATAGGTACACAATCATTTAATTTCAGAACTTCATAGATCATTGTCACTATGGATTTAGAACTAAAATTAAATGGTTCTCCAGTCCGTCATGTTATATGAAGTTAAATAGGTACACAACTACAAATGCACATCTCCACAAAGATCCAGTATTAACATAAGAAAAAACTTAATCAAAATTGTTCAGTATAAAATTTTACGGTCTAAGATGAAGCACATGTAATTTTCCAGGTTTTGATCAAATATCTTTGATTTAGTACCGGTATACAGATAATAATCAGATAGGAGCCTTTTTTGAATTAATTTTCATATGTCTGTCCCAAATCAGGTACATGTACTTGAACCTAGTTCTGCTGCCTGTACATGTAGCTATCTGCCAGAGGTCTTACCAATAGTTGAAGTATACTTAGTGCCATGCAGTTGTTTCTACAGAGTATTTTTATATTTGGACATAGTGATCTCATTGATAATTTTTTCATTTAACTACGTACTTCATTATAATTAAAATACTATTTTGCATTGTACGTAATTATCGAAAGTTGTCAAAATATACTAAATATAATTAGTATCACATATGCATTTCATGTACATGTATTATTATGTGTTTAGAAACTTTCAGACTGTCACAATTAAGCTTTTTCACACAAACTATAGGTTTTCTATAGTTATAATCTGTAAAAACAGAAGATGTCAAGAAATATTGCTCACTAGCTTGATTTAATATAACTTAAATTAAAAACATAAATATTAAAAAAATTGTCCGCTGGCACCATTAAAATCTCTATGATCTGAAAAATAAAGTTTTGAGAAAAGAAAAAAAAATTAGATAAATCTCTCGCTTGGTCCATATTTTTTCTCCAAAAATCCGAAGAATAATTAATTAATTTGGCATGGCCTTACGCTTTAAATATAGTTGAGAACGATTTCTTGGATGGTATGACAAAGTTAGACTTGTTTAAAAAATGCTAACGTACATTTATATTTACGTCTCAACAAAACAGGCGACTAAAGATTATCTTATCACGTGAGGTATACAAGAAGTTGCCCCGCTTAATCCTTTCTTTAAAATCCTTCTATCCGGGTATATGATTGGTGAATTGAGGTTTGATAAATCTTTAGGATGCATTTATTCACTTCAATAAGGTCATTTTATATATCTGAAGCATTCATATTTCAAACAAAAGTTCTCATATTATCTTTGTAACGATAAGATGTGTTTCTGTCGGATAATACAATAAAATGACTTTCAAACTCCAGCTAATACAAAATTGTTTTATCAAGGATTAAAACTTTATTAAATGAGTGAACGTTTTATCTTTGTGGAGGTATAATTTCGTGTTCCTATCAATCATTGGTATCGATAAAATAAATAATAAAATAAATCAGTATTGGACATGACCTATAACTAATTTAAACAGTATCCAGTGCAATAGTCTGAATTTAAGACATTATTATTATTATTATTATTATTATTATTATTATTTTTATTTATTATTATTATTTCATTATTATTATTATTATTATTATTATTATTATTATCTTATTATTATTATTATTATTATTATTGTTATTATTATTATTATTATTACCTTGTTAATCATATAGGAATTATATTTCTTATTATTATTTTATCATTACTATCATTATGGTGGTCATAACTATCATCATCGTCGTCGTCGCCGCCACCATAATCATCTTCATCATCATTATCATAATCATCTTCATCATCATTATTATTATTATTATTATTATTATTATTATTATTATTACGAATTATTATTCAACCCGCATTAAGTGATTGGAACTTTTCTTTTAATAATAAAAGAAGAAAAAACCAGAACATTGGCCGTCTTTATAACGTTACCCATTTAATCAATTTATGTTGCAGCGGAGCACGAACCCGCATTAAGTGATTGTCACTTAAAACCCGATACTAAAACTTGTCGGCCATGAAGGAATCTAGATGCGTAGTAAGCATATATGTGCATGTTAAGCATCAGTTTGATTGATAAATGACGAGGAATACATATGTTGTTCCATAAAATGGTCAATTAAGCATTATGAGCGTTCCCATAGATATTCCTTTTCATCATTAAGTGTGTAACAATAAAAGCACGTGTCCTTGGCATTTCATCATTTTAACACACATACATCCAATTTACTAAAATTGATTACTTTTTTGGTTCCATTCACAGGATTAAAGCTTTATGGGTTCATCAAGAAAACGATGGCAACTTTTTACCCCTTCACATGAAATTCAATTTTCAAAATCTTTTGTAAGGGATGACTGTCTATCAATTCCCTAACAAAAAGTTAATAAGAGTTTTTCAAAGAAAGGCTTTTGTAAATCTGAGTAATTCCGCATCAACTGACCATGATTACGATCATTCAGATGTCTGATAATCCCATTTTATAAGTGTCGGTCTGTCTGCATGTCAACAAAAAGACATACAGCTTTACAACACTTTCTCTTGTGAAACCAACAGCAACCTGTCACTCTCGGCAAAAAAGTGAAGCATTGGAAGATGAACTCTGAATAATTTTATCCTTCTAGAGGTGTGTCAAATTACCGTACTTTCCAAATGTTGCAATGTTTGAAACAAACTGTACTTATAAAAACCTTATGACAAAAATGCCAAACTTTAATGTCGCCTAATATGTGTCATAGAGATTTCCAATTAAAGCGCTTTTTTACCATATACAACAATATTACATGGCACGACAACGATATTACATGGTGCCTGTTAAAATGTCATCTGAATTAAAGACATTCTGTTCAAAACAAGAATCTTAACCTACTTTTTTTTTTGGTTTTGTAACCTTTAATTGTTCACTTTACTTTATATATATTTCAGTAGTAATATCCACATTTAAGTAGTAATATTCCACAATCACCCACATATGTAGTTTATATTTCACAAATGATCCGATATGCCAATTTGTGTTCAACATATAAACATTTCATATACAGAGGTAAACTATGCACTGACAAATTATTGACACAGGGATATCAAAAACCGCGTTTGATGTCAACGTTACGCAAATTGTATGGTCGGTGTAATAGTCTTGTTTGCGATTACCCTGTTTCACTAATTGAAATGCTGAGTTGCCTGTTCTATGGTGGTTGTTGAGACGTCTGTACCAATTGTGACGAGAAATCGTCTCTCACGTATTTCATTTTGATTTGACTGTGAACTCACAGTGAATGGTCTGACCGGTCGACAAGGGATGTTTACTCTTCCATGGCACCTGATGCCACCTCTTAATGTCCAGAGGTACGTATAAGTAGTTTTTAACCAGATTTGTACATATATTCTGGACATCTTGTAGATTGGTATTTGAGATATTTGAGATATTGTTTATATATATATATATATATATATATATATATATATATATATATATATATAAATATATATATATATATATATATATATATATATAGTGTGTGTGTGTGTTAATAAAGTAGATATGTAGCTTAATACATTGCACCATTGAACCTTACAATGTAAACATACTAAATATAAGATATCAATTCGCTTGTAAAAATGTTCAGAAATACAAAAAATACTTAATTACTACGTTGGTTACACAGGCTACCCATTTGTCCGCGTATCATACGATAATAAATATACAAAAGCAATTAACAGGAAAGCCCGATTATTAGTCTAGTTGTAATATCCACCGTCATTTGACATCGTTCGGATAACGTATTTACGGTGAAACCATTTATTTATATAACAAACCCTTAACTATTGTCTAGCCATATTAAACTGGAACATGATCTTAACTATATAATTTTACTCTCAATCTGAAGAACCAGAAGCCTTAATATGTCTGCCTTTCCTGTACATTAGTACATGATTATATACCATCGGTACAATGTTTTTTTTCCCAAAGTATTCCGGATTGAAGATTTTATCCTACTGTATAGAAAGAATCTGTTTTGTAAAATGTCTTTTAGTTTAATTTTTATTGACAATAGAAATGTGTTATTTCGCATATAAATTATTTGCATGTTTTCTGGGATTCAGATTTCAGATTCCCAGTGTTAGAATGACAAACACATTCACCCTAACATAACTATGACACCTCGAACGTGTAACTAGTATATCCGATTTCGATAATAGTTGACACGGAAAGTACATCGCATAACTCATCTAAATCATAACTGCGCGAATCAATTTTTAATGTAATCACGTGATGCTTGAATTTCAAATACAGAAACGGTTTGTTTTGTGATTAGAAGTATTACTGTTTACCTAGTTCAATGAAATTCACACACCACACACATGCAGTCGCAAACACACACACAGACTCTCTCTCTCTCACACACACAAACACTCTCTCTCTCTCTCTCTCTCTCACACACACACACACACACACACACACACACACACACACACTCCCGGCGAACCAAAATTTAATACCACACATGCAAGTATAGTAAATATGTGCTTCATATGGCTTAAACTTACCGTATCCATATTTTACTGGAACATGGACCGCTTGCAGAGGTCTAGTGGTATAGAGTTCGTTTCGCATACGGAATATCCCGGGTATGATACCCGGACCAGGTCATACTAAAGACTTTATAAATGGTAGTGACTGTTCCTTCGCCAAACGAAGTGAAAGTCACGATTTTTTCGGAATTAGACTTAAAATCGAGCGCTTATATTGTATTAACATGCAAACATGAATCTTTGTGATGAATGAGAGTCGATATATCGCTTTGTATCTTTTATCAATATCCAATTTGTCGTATTCTAATAAACTTGGAGTTTTGATACGTATGATGGATGCCACAAATACATCAATGAACAGAGGAACATTTACAAAGTCTGTATGAACACAATTCCTCTGTCCCATGTATTATTCGAGAAACTAGTGAAATTCAATGATATTCTTTGAAGTAACGGTCAACACGGTTTCGTTGAAGTTAACCCGGATTTGTTTGTATGGTTTACAAAGTAAGTGTATAAATTGACAAATTACATTAAGCATGTAAAAAATGTGTCTTTTTCTGATCGCTATATATTTGTGTAGATATAAATTCGCGCATCTAAGAAAGGATGTGTAATAAGGATCTCAAAACTTGTTATCAAACGTCGCAAAGTATCATACTTCATTGAGTATCTATTTTCGCATTATTAATATATCGAGATTTAGTCTCTCGCGAATTAAAGCAACCATACTGTATTTATATATATTAAGTCGTATTCTACGGTACAATACCTTTAAAGTACAATGATAGTTGCATGTTCCTATTCTCATTTATAATCATAAGACCGATTTGGCACTGAAAACTGTTGAGAATTACTTCCATCTAAAACTCAGACATGAATATATATTTTGAAAGTCATTTTAAGCGGTCTGTGCATTTGTATCGTACGGGGATTTCGTATCTGCTCATTTCGACCAACCTGAGGGTAAAAATGTATTATTATTTCTTCATAATGAACAGTCAGGGGAATTCCAGCAAATCAAACACAAAACAAAATTCAATTCTATTGTGTAGATTATAGCTACTGTCCTTTGAAGATAAATATTAATATTAACACAAGTTTCCGTAAATCTTGTCAGTTGCTGTAAATCTAATAAAACACGTGCGTGTACTCCTAACACGGAAATAATAAGACTAATAACTCAGAAATAACAAAAGGTATTTGCATGTCTGACCTATTTCACGAAACAGATCATGACCTGTTGTATCATACCAATAAAAAACGTGTTAGATACAAAAAAAAAATAATAATAACCGAATATGTTTACATGCATTTTAAATTCAGAAATCGGTGTCCAGATGTTGGACGTGATATGCTTAAGATAAGCATAAGAATATCTATAGCATTCTTTACAGTCTTTATGTATGCACAATATGCTTTGCCATCAAACAGTAAGACGAATTCATACAATAGTCCTGTTATTATTAGGCGTATTGTATATGTGATGTCTATGATCCCGTTTAATTTATTATTGACATAAATCTCGAAATACAGAGAGAGAGAGAGAGAGAAAGAGAGAGAGAGAGAGAGAGAGAGAGAGAGAGAGAGAGAGAGAGAGAGAGAGAGAGAGAGAGAGAGAGAGAGAGAGAGAGAGAGAGATTTGCAAAACTAAAATCATTTGAAGCAATTTGCGATTACATGAATATTCTAGTGTCAGTGCTCTCTCTGATAATTTAATGGAGATTGGTCGGGGAAATGGCATCATTTATACAACCAGAAAATACCATTAGAGTGAAATGTCGAAAGACATCCAAAGAATTATTAAAACATTTGGTTCTGTGGTGTAGCTCCAGTGTGTTTTACATTGATACCGTAGTTCGTCTTTAAAACGAATTATTCATCATCATCATCACCACCATCACCACCATCATCATCATCATCATCATCATCATCATCATTAGTCACCATCATGCCATATATCCTCATCCTATTGCCATTGAAACTTTTAATAACACACAGAAAACTACAGATGACTACAAGATTGCTGCTAGTATTGTCTTCTAAAGAAATCTAGGATCGGTCATCTGACGATAAACTTTTGCCTTGTAATTGGTCAATTTATATGGAACAAATACACGATCACAGAGACGGATCTATATCAAATGCAGATACTGTCAAATCAAACTCGTATATATCACATCCTCTTTTCCAGACTCATGAATATTCAATAATCTGTGACAAACATTTGAAATTAATTCTATTTGTCAGATATTTCACTCAGAGCAAATAATTATTTTGTTGAAAAGTGTTTTTCATTATCTACCTGCAAAGGTAACACAAATATATTTTCAGGATAAAAACAATTTTCGGTGTTCTTTTCTGGAGCAGTTATTATTTATTATTGGTAAAATTAGACAGTAGCTGTCAAAACAGAACTACAGTTAAACCAATTTATAGTGAACCCGTGTTATACTGAAATCCGGCTTCATGGTCAAATTTGTTTTATCAACATATTAACCTAGTTATTTTGTAATCCCGTTCATTTGATATATTTTAATGACACGTTTTATTTGAACACTTCGATTGAAACGTAAAAATGGAATTTATTTTAACAACTATAAAAATGTCATCTGGAAATCGTACTTTTGGTACCGTTTGTATACGTTACCAAAAGTACGAATTTATCAATATCAGTGATTTAGAGAGTTGTTTGGAATCAAGTGTCATTCACAGCGTATACAGTGAACAATACCCTTTATAAACAAAGTCGAGAGCCGTCGTAGCTCCGAGGTACAGTGCTCGATTCGCAACTGGAGGGTCGCGGGTTTGAGCCTCGGAGAAGACAGTAAAAAACCGAGGTCCCGTGTCATAATAGGTGTCGGCACGTTAAAGAACTCACTGCTCGTATTGCATATTCAGTGTTTATTTTGTTAATGGCTATTTTGTCGATCAAATAATTACATGAATTTTGATATCTTGTTTAAATATCATACTGCCTGTATTTAATATGTACATTACGGTTAACAAAGAAACACACATTTATATAATAAATGGTTATTTCGATACTAGCTGATAACCTTAAACTAAAGTAATATTAAAACAAATAAATAAACAAAAAGGATCCCTGTCTCTGTCGAAATTTTATTTGAATTTTGAATTGTCTTTTACGCCACACTCAACAATTTTTCAGTTATATGGTGGCGGCCAGTTTTTAGTGGTGGGGGAGAGATCCCGGTTACACTGTACCCGGGAAGAGACTACCGGCCTTACGCAAGTAAACTGGCAAACTTCCTCACAAAATAAGCTAAGGATCCGGTTGGGCTTGAAACTGCGCTGGCAGAAAGTGAGGGACCCCATGATTTAAAGCTTGTTTGTGTCAATTGATTGTTTTAACATGAAAACTAGTTTTAACTCTTATGTAACTTGTATATAACGACCTCCTTAGAGACACAAAAAACGGTCTTTATAGGGAGATTTGTACACAAATGGTACAATTGGGGACAGAAAAAAAGGTCTTTGTGACCAGGTGGTCTTTATACACAGGTGGTCGCTAAAGCAGGTTTTACTGTATTGATTCAATTGAAATATATAAATATTTTTCTCTCTCTTTCTTTCTCTACCTCTCAATTTCTCTCTCTCTTTCTCTATATCTTTGTCTTCTTTTCTTCTCTCTCGCTGTCGCTTTTTCTACCTCTCTCATTTTTTCTTTCTTCCTCTCTATTTCTCTATCTATTTCTCTCTCTCTATCTCTCTTTCTCTCTCAAATATATTGTTTGGCATTGCATAAACCTAAAAAATAAGTTATATAACCAAACTGTAATTCATGTCTACTATATTTTTTCATGTGTCTATTTCAAAGGACAATGGCAGTAATACAATTATTTAATTATACCATAGTACCAGAAGTGTGTTTCTGTTCCATTGTTGTAATGCATTAAATATTATTACTACTACAACCAATAATAATAACAACAACAACAATAATAACAACAACAACAACAACAACAAACAACAACAACAACAACAACAACAACAACAATAATAATAATAATAATAATAATAATAATAATAATAATAATAATGAAAATGATAATAATCATACTACTCATCATCATCATCATCATCATGGATTTTTTTTCATGCAGTACACATACTCATAATGTATTCATAATCTAGGGAAAAGCTAGGAATCGTTTGTTGTAACTGATCAGTTTTCTTTTTAAAACAAATTTGTAAGGTTAACATTCCCTCAAAATATAAATGCAACGCAGGCACTGGCGCCATTTGTTTGATAAGAACAGGTTTCTCCAACAGAGTGGTCACTCGGTCATTGCCACTGGACAAAAGACCTCGACTACATAAAAAGGTTAGACTACGGTCAGTATCTATGATTATAAAGATTTCGAATTACGGAATGCATCATGTTTGGTTTTATATGAAAACATTTGCTAACACAATGTTAAACTTTTATTCATGGAAATAGAATTAAATTGGAAACAATACCGAACGGTATCTGTATGCTGCATATTTATAACCAATGTACAGATGCCAGTATTTGTTTTGTCATCTGGAAGGTAATTTATTGTTTAAGTGTTCACGTTTGAACTTTTAACATACATGTTTTTTGTTATATCGTGCTGCGAAAACACTCATCTGACCATACTAATCCCATTAAATATACGTAAAATATAATCATTGTAGGTTATTTTCTATAGAATATAAATGAACTTGATAAAATATTTTTATCTCATTTCTATTTCTATCATATAAACGGTGCCATAAAGAATAAATGGAAATTGTTCAGGATATTATTGTCAAAATATCAGGTACCAAATATAATAAACATAATACCAAAGTCATGGATGAAGAAAAAAAAACCGCAAAAACAAATGCTGAAGATGATTGTTTTTGTCGATAAGACATCATCATTTGAGCTGATGTAGACTTCCAAAACAAAAAAAGTGGTATTATACAAGGTCCAAAAATAACCTAAATGTATTACTGAATCATTTTAAGTGTTAAAACTGCAGAAAGATGACTATTTTACCTTTTGAGGAGTTTCAAATTCGAATAAAGCATGAAGCATGCGCATAACGAACATAATTATTTGACTGCCCGGGTCATAACAGTTTTTTTTTGTCAAGGATTGGAAATAAGAAACGAAATGCAGGTGACATTAGAAACTTTAAAACACGTGTCACGTGGCACGGCAGTTAGGCACGTGCAAAAACTCCTCACAGCATTGACATCGGTGTATATTTGTGGCACTTCACTTGTAATTAATGAGTACTGTATATATGTAGACAATACAAGGGCTGAGCTTTGTTTGTCTGGAATATCAAACAAAACAAACAAATATTCTCATGTTTCCAAAATAGAATTGCTGAAATAGGCATTGGCTGTATGCTACATCACATGCTACCGCAAGTGAATTTACACCATCACTAACATGCATGTTACAGTGGAACCTCACCTTAAAACCACCTCGCATTTCCGACCATATTATTTCAGTCTTTTGATAAATAGCTATTAATCCTTTTGTACCTAAATATCTAAGTGGTATGTTCTTTTCTTTTGTTTAGACCAGTCTGTTATAGTCTAAAGGGTTGAAAAGGTTAAGTACAGTACATCACTTGTGTGATCACAGCAATAAACAGACCAAAGTGAGTCAGTATGTTAGGTGGACATATTAGTGATGTTCCGCTGTATACAGTCTGGCATGACTAAAACTACATTAAGTTAGAGTTTTAAGTTAATCATCTGTGATTGGTGTGTATATTCAATATTTGTTTACATGTATGATATACAGTTTGTAATTGGTAATAGGTTTTAAGTTAACTGATGTGATATTGCTATATTGCATTGATAGTATTTATTTATTAATGTTATAATACAGAAGCACGCAAGTTTAGCATTTGGTAAACGCTACTTTAATTATTGAATATCATTTAACCATATCTGATTTTTTTTCTCTCCATTCCAGATAAACTCCATTGATTGCAATTTCTTTTTTCATTATTTCCACTACAAAGTCCATGGTATAACCATAAAGATTTAAGCATATCTACAGTCAGTAAATGATTTTATTGAATTTAGTAATGTTGCTAAATAACTTAATTACATCTTGTATAGTATTTTAATTGCAAACACGAATATAACCAGCTATCAGAAACGATTTATACCATCATAATTCTGCACAATCTGTATACAACAGAACTAAATATTATAGCGTCGTATGACACATACATAGATACAATGATAGAGAAAGAAAACACACCTAAACTCTCTTTCTCTCTCTCTCTCTCTCTCTCTCTCTCTCTCTCTCTCTCTCTCTCTCTCTCTCTCTCTCTCTTCCCCTCTCTCTCCCGTCTCTCTCTTCCCCCCTCTCTCCCTCACTATCTCTATTTCTCTCTGTTTGAGATGATATGTGTGTAAAATGTCTTAAAAGATACATTACTTCTTCTGCAGAGTTTATCACTGAATCGACATGCAGTTAGAGATGCGTTTACGAAAGGTATTGGGTCGATGTGAAATGCCATAAACTTTTATCAGGGTTGATATAAAAGGTTGTTTCAAGTAAATCCTATGACCAAATCCCAACGCAATGGAATGGATATTGTAACTTCAAAAGCATAATAGTCATTACTGTGTACGTGCTGGCATGGATCGCTGACTCCTTCGGGACACCTGGTCCCACCACGTTAGGAATTCGCAATTGTTCCTAATGCTGAGTTTCGATCATCCATTGGTACATATTCATTTTTTACTTGACATTGCTATTAGTACATTAAGTAATACACGTTATGATAACATGCGTTAATTCTTACACAATACACGAGTCTGTCACATTTTTTATGTCATTATTGACGGTTTTAGTGTTGTAATTAGTTAAAATAATTGTTAAATCTTCGGTTGTCACTTTAAAGAGGCACGGATTAGGATTTCTTCGAATCAAATTTTTATTTTTCAAGTTTTCTTGATGATCGCCTATATCATCCAAGACATGTTTTTTAAGTGTGAGGACATAAAATATATATACATTTCCTTTAACTGTGATATTGTCAAATGCAGGTGTCAAGATCGATATATATTAAAATAGGGAATGTATGGAAGAATGTAGGCCGGATATAGGTATGTTGGTGTAATACATTGGATGGTGGATATACACCAGGTAACGCAAAGATACAGTCAGTTTGAAATGACAGATATGTGAAGATGCAAATTTCCCATATTATATGACGGGTATAGTATGTGTTATGACATGTGTATGACTTAACAGGTTGCTAATATGGCTTAACATGACGGATATATGACGCAATAGGAGAGGTATATGGTTTCACATCACAAATATATAAATTGCGGTTTGTCTAAACTATACTGTAGGATAGAGGAAATGGGTGACGGAAGATGTTTATGGTGTGGTAGTGCATGCCTTTGATTTGACAGGACAGGTGTAATTTGTGGTAGGAAAAGGTTTATAATGGCGAAGGGACTAGATGTTTTGATAGAAGAGGTATTTTGTGTGTTGTATGCGAGTCAGGTATATTGGTTTGCAGGTCAAATATTTTATTTCATAGCCAAACCTTGGGCTAGAACAGATGAATCATGTGGTAGGACAGTTAGGGTATGTAGGGTGTGATACTACTAATGTTTGTGTTAGTGCAGGTACTACTACTACTACTACTACTACTACTACTACTACTACTACTACTACTACTACTACTGCTGCTGCTATTATTATTACTACTACTACTATTACTACAACAACAACAACAACAACAACTACTACTACTACTACTACTACTACTACTACTACTACTTCTACTACTTCTACTACTACTACTACTACTACTACTACTACTACTGCTGCTGCTATTATTATTACTACTACTACTATTACTACCACAACAACAACAACAACAACTACTACTACTACTACTACTACTACTACTACTACTACTACCACTACTACTACTACTACAGAGGTTCTAGTACATTAAAATTTTAAGTTTTAAAGATTCAACAATATGTGTTGGAAGCCTTCTTGTGAACTATCTCTGATAACAAGAAAGACATATATTTATGTGGAATTACATCTTAAATATTGACTTGTGATAAAACGTCGTTAAAGCAAATCAAGGCGTAATAATCATGTCGCTCAGTTCAAATCGAGGTTAGATTCTAATGTCATTATATTTTATGTTATCAAGATGAAAAACAAGGTCCCAAGCTTATAGGTAATTGAAATAATGTAAATCTAATTAACCCTTTTATCTTTCTTTCTTTTATCGCAGTTTGTATCGGAATCACAAATTATTCTTCTGATTTTCATAAGCCACCCGAGTAATAAACAACCCATTGAAATATCAATGCTTACAGAATGACTTTACTTATAATGAAATGGGAGGAATAGATTTAAATCCATTATTGCCGTATATATATATATATATATATATATATATAATATATATATATATATATATATATATATATATATATATATATATATATATTATCTGCAGTTTTCATACATCAACCTAGATAGTCTCGTTAGTCTAATTAGATTGTGTTTCTTGTGCGTGACGAATCTCAGCAATAAAGAGAACATTTGATCCACTTCTCAGTAGGAATCCATTTAAGGTTTCCTACACAGCATTCAAATTAATCGTCTCATCCATAACATAGCACAGCAAGTTTGACTACAGCTCATGATTGTCAAATCCATTTCACTTTCATAATTTCCTTGTGGGATGGTCAGAGTTATCGATAAATTTAGGAAAACAAAATTCCACTGGTATTTTCATAGAATACTGAAACTGTCGACAAAACGTTATATCAAATTCAAGTACAAAGCTGTAAATGTATCAATACACAGTTGTAATAGCGACGCTCAGGACTAGAATTTCAATTTCTTTCTTCTAAACTCCTAAGTAATGTCAACATTGCAAAAGCGGAACATGATAATCTGTGCTCTCACATCAATGGGTATTTAAACATATTCCAAAAGCAACATTTGAGATTGCTAAATATAGATCCCGTTCTTTTGAAAACAAACAACGCACCAAAACCTCCTCAGTGTACGTTTGTTGGTTTGGAGTTACAAAGAGGGTTTGGTATAGCATTCCAAATGTAAGAATTATGTTGTATTACTAATGGACCCGTGTGATAATTGCGATGTAGCATGTGGTTTTATCTTTTATTTATTTCCAGTGCAAATATCTTCAAGTAACACTAGATCATATTTGCTCAAATGATCTTTACAAACTATTATAAACGATGTTTGTCTCCTAAACTACCTCACAGTGGCGATATAATCTGAAAGCATCGTCATTATTGTCCCTCAATCATTAAGACTGTTAAGTGTAATTTTACAAATTAATGCCAGTAGCAGTATATCTAAGCTGTACTAAGATTGATACTAGTAGTATAGCTAGAACGAAAAAAATAATAAGACATATTTCTGACTCTATCATTTCTCTCTTGGATTTGCCTCTGTCTCTGTATGCCTGTCTGTCTGCTTGTCTCTGTGTCTGTCTGTCTGTCTGCTTGTCTCTGTGTCTGTCTGTCTGTCTGTCTGTCTCTCTCTCTCTCTCTCTCTCTCTCTCTCTCTCTCTCTCTCTCTCTCTCTCTCTCTCTCTCTCTCTCTCTCTCTCTCATTTGACTCTGGGATCTCACTGTCTATCCCTGTGAATGTCTCTGGAATTTCTCTGTATCCAAAATTAAAAGCAAGTTAGAGCATAGGTACAAGACAACTAGTATAGCACAGACCATGAAGTGAAGTAAGAATCAATCTAGCATTTCAATGACCATTGAGTGTGTACGCATGCCAGGAACATCAGCTGTGGCTTCTACAGGGTGAAGACATAAAATGAAAAAATGGGAACGATCATAGACTGCATATTTTAAGAAATACACTTGATGATGAGAAGTTTGTTCCAGAATTGCTTCAGCACTTAACCGTAATACATTGAAATGCTAGATTAATTCTTACAAAACAAACCATATCCATTGGCTATTTCTTTTTTGTCGTATACTTAATCCAAATTTTGTATTGGTGTTTATGTAATTCGGCAGCGTGCGTTGCGACCAAAAAAAAAAAAAAAAAAAGAACAGTTTCAGGATCACTGAGTTTCACGCTTCGGTAGTGGGTCATGGTGTTGGGTAGTGTGTTTCCACGGCAATGTTGCATGCACGAAATTTGGACGGGATCGTTTGTTTATATCATATGAACTACTGGTCACCATTGATATACTGATATATATATATATATATATATATATATATATATATATATATATATATATATATATATATATATATATATATATATATATATATATATATATTCATATATATATTCCTGAAACCGTAGAGATAGCATTTGGTTTGCTACTAAGCTGGAATCGCTAAATTGAATACTTAATCTGACACATTGTGCTATATGTTTTAATTAATTAAAATGTATCTCGTTATTGAGAACATACTACAGATGTATGGCACATCAATTCTATTATGGTTGTTAAAGCGTAGGCGATTATGACAATGGAGTTTAGCACGTACATTTCAATTTTACAAGCATGATGCAATAAGTACTTATAAATTTGATACTTTCATGTCTGCAACAAAATTAGGAAAATAAAATGGGACGCATTAAGTCCAGAAATGAACTAGGTAATACATGTAATGTACTGCGATTGTGAATTTACCAAACTCCTATCCATTTGAAGGGTACTGACTATGTAATGTAATTACGTTGATAACTATTACAGAGATAAAGATTCGCATTGCAAAATGTTTGGTAACTAGTCTCAGAATTTAAAACCGTGTCCGTCTTTCCCTGACATGATACATCGTTTGTAGGTTTCATATTTAATTACATTCAAGAACTCATTTGCTACACAGGTATGTAATTGTATTTAAACAATTGATTGAAAAGATTCTATAAAATCTTCCTCATGGTTTCTTGTCCGGCGTCTGAATCAATTATTCCTTTCATCGCTTTCTATATTAAGTTTTACAGGTAGTTGTGATTTTATCAACAATCTCAAGAATAAGCAAATTTATTGGTATCATACAGACTAATGGGAATGCCATAGAGTTTTGCATCAGTAATTTGACAAAAAAATTATGTAAATTATCTTAGATCTAGATCTAAATCTAGATGTTTGGTAAATTTTTTAAATGTACATGTGTGACTTTAGTATAGAGATTTTGCGTCAAAACCATTTCCAATATAACTGTATACACTAGAATACCTTCCACAATCGTAGATTTATCCCATTACGTGACATAACGATATGTTACCATTTAGGCATTATCGGTTGTGTAATTTACATGTTAAGTATAGAAAGTGAATGTTTACAATCACTTAAACAAGTTGTCAAATTGCATGAAACCTTAACCTGGAAATCCCAAACCACTGCGTGATTTAACTTGCTATCTATTTCATACTTTGGATAATGGGGTTTGTAATATCATCGTTCCCATCAAATAAGTTGTATCAAAATTCAAATTGAAATTGACGAGAACATACAAAAATCGTTTCAAATGAGGTGAAAAAGTAGATACGGAAATTGTCTCGTTGTAGCTGGGAAATAAGAGAGCGGTGGGTCAGGAATACAGAACACAGTAAAAGTAAATATCGCATATATTTCCCAGTCATCTCATCCAAATAAAACAATATCACCTAGTATATGGTATTTGCCCTAGTAAAGTAAACGTGAAAATTTACGCGTGATATTAATTTACAATTAATACGCGATGAAGAGCCGTCCTGGCTTAGTCGGTAACGCGCCCGACTCTTGATCGGGAGGCCGTGAGTTCGAGTCCAGCCGGCGGCAGGTTGGTTTCTGTCCTTCGGATTAGACAGTAAAATTCGAGGTCCAGTGTCGCAGTAGGTGTCGACACGATGAAGAACCCTCACTGCTCAATGGCCGTAAGTGCCGGGCATAGGGCACAATTTGAAGCCCTTCACCAGCATTTGGTGACGTCTCCATATGAGTGAAATATTCTTAAGTCGGACGTTAAACAACAATAAATAATAATGATTATATAAATTGGCGAGGATTCGTTCCTCACGAATTTCAATTTGATTTGACTCCACGCGGTCGACAGGGGATGATTACTCCTCCCACTCCCCCGATGGCACCTGATCCCACCTCTTGATTTCAAGAGGTCCGTGTTTGTCCATTTTTTGTTTACCAGACTTGTACCTATATTCTGGATATCCTAGTGTTTCATATCTTGGAATCTGAGACTTTTTATATTTATACGTATATACAAATACCTGAAAGTTATAAGTAAAAAATGAAGGAGTACCAATTGATAATCGAAACCCCAAGTCTATTATAACTGTAGTTGGTATTGTCCCGTATGACCACACGAGGAGCACCTGCCGTAGCTGACATACCCGTGTCCTGAGATATGTCAGTTTTATAGTTTTTTTTATAGTGGGCGACTGATCAGCCACTTTACAACTTCTTTTATCTAAAATTTTCACGAAGGTTTACTATCGGACAAATACCCTGGGAGACAACTAGTACGACTAATGCATAGGGTATAGAATAAAAACAAGGAGTACCAATGACTAAATTTTCTTTAGTATATTATAAAAAACATCGAAGTTACATAAGATATAGTATCTAGGTTGTGACTGACAAACAGAACGTTTTACAATAGACTTCTTTATAATAAAACACTTCCGTCCAGATAAACCGTTTGCATCGATCTTGATCAAACTGTCGACGTTGCTCGAAGAAAAATGAGGACCATAAAATTGAAATTAACATTTATCATACGGCCTCACGTTACGTCGCATTAAATCTAAATTCCACAGAAAAGTACGCAAGTTATAAATATATTTTCGTCAATTTTGTATTACTGTAAAATAGTTAAGCAGAAAATGCTGTTTTGGTTTGCAATCACTGGACACCTACACCTGGATTTCCATTAATCAAAAAACCCAAGACATCAATAACCTATTATTTGCTAAATTGATATATTATTTGCAAACTACTGAGGGTCACATGAAACAAATATGACTCACTCATTCGAATATGAATTATATGATTAGAGTATGATTTGATCTACAATTTGTTCCTTGGCACGACCTAGCTTGATGAGGTATAAAGAGAGATATTTTGAATAATATAATCATAGTGATATCTCTAGCACATTGAAGAAATGTAGGGGCAGGACACACACACACACACACACACACAAACACACACACAAACACACACACACACATATATATATATATGAGAGAGAGAGAGAGAGAGAGAGAGAGAGAGAGAGAGAGAGAGAGAGAGAGAGAGAGGTCTGCATTATCACATTATTCAACTTGCCAGGTACTCAGGCCATACGTAGGATCGGGTTTGTCAGGCAGGAGTGATACTATTGTTTATAAATATAAATATAAATATATAATATATTACGTATACCAAAACACTACGGTAAACATATTTCATCCTACATCTTCCTGTTTTAGAGAATAATTACACGATTTTGGTATTTCATTTCTCTTCAAGTAGCTTTTAATTTTTAGTTTAATTCAATAGCTTTTAATTAACATAAAAAAACCTCTTCGATCTTCGAAGGATACGATTATATTGTATGGTTTCGAAGCAAGTGCACAGGAAGTTACGCATTTCAAAAATCCCCGAATGACGTAATGTTTTGTGTAACAAATCGTTTCTGATCGATTAACTCTATGTGTAAGTTTAATGGTAAAATAAACATGAAAATATTTAATACCCATGACCGTCCATTTGTGTAGCTCTTTTTTTACTGTTAACTTTTTAACACTTCTTTATGGGTTTTCTAAAGTCCGCTGCGATCGTGTCAAAACGGAAACTTTCATTCGTTTCATTTTCATTACGGGCCCGATTTTATTAACCCCAGTTCCCGGCACTACTACTTAGTTAATTGTTGGCAACGGATATTTCTACATCAGATTTCCGGAAAATCATCTTTGAGACTAGATTATCAGTTTGCTGTCGTCGAACGCGTTCATATATTGAAGTTTCATGGCACAAACCTTAATCAGCTAATAGGAGTTTTTCACTAAAATATTTTAATTTCCGCATTTAAACTTATCTGATGACATTTGTGCACACATCCAAAACTATGGTATGCAAGTAATTTATAGTGGTAGCAATAAATTACAAATATATATCGGAAGCCAGGTTCCATAATTAAACTATTTCATTTAAAGGGGTTACTGGAACGTTACTTGTCAAATGTTCTTCCAGAGACCGTGTTAAAATTATTTTCCTTTTTACTTATAATTTTACTTACCAACATTTGCTCCCAAAATGTGTTGAATTTCCAGTTTACCGATTCAAAGGGCCATAAGCTGTGTTAACCAAAAAATATACATATTTCGACTTTTTAAAAAATTTACTACTTGCGCTTGATGTCTGCTATACAAGGCATACAATTTTTATATACCTATATATTCTATGGAAATAAGTTCAGGGCCAGTGAAGTATGTATATACAAAAAGTAAGGTTAAATTTATAAATTGCAAGTGAATAATGGCTAACTGGATTTCACAAGCAATTTTCACAAAATATATAGGAATTTAAGAATTTGTATGTCTGTGTCTATTTTTTTATTATTGTTTATCAATCTGAGTAGATGTAGAAAATAACCCACAGCTAATAAAGGAATATCAAATCAGTGGGACGGGTTCAATAGATGATTAATTATGTCTTATCGATTGACCACAACCACCAACAGTTCGCAATTAAATAATGCTTTCCTAAGAGTTTGTATAGCTTATCAAACAACCACTTTGCAAATAAATCTTCAACCAAAAAAGAAAAAAAAATCTCAAACCGTGGAATTCGAGGAATATTAACTCGAATTTCTTATTTTCTGTTGTTCAAAATGCATATCTGAGTGTTTAATTACTCGTGGCAAGAAATACAGAGAAACGTACATATAAAAACCCCGTTACAGACACAACAGAACCAGTCATTATACACATGTAATCTATATACACAGATGGTCGCGAAAGCAGGTTTTACTGTATAACCTTTCATTTACTGACCATAGCATAAGTTTGAGGTATGTTATATTTGACCTCACGAATTACTTCCGGTTGCTGCATTGGAAGGAGTAAGATTTGATATGCAGGTCATAAGAAAGATATAACAGGTCATGTTAGAAGACCATTTACATTTCCTCGCAGACGAACATAAACTATACATGATTTAATGTAATTTGTGCAAAAACCACGAGACCAGAATTGTCCTGCGCCATATTTCTGTTGGCGTCACGTGGTCTGACTTTAGACTTTTCCGACAAAATAGGACAGTTGCCCACAGCGTCATATTTACGATATGCTCAGTTCGTGTCACATGTGACATCATTATTTGTTCAGAGTCAATTGAGGTTTTAGTCATACAACTGATGTAGACTGTACAATTACAACTACCTGTTATAAGTAAAGTGATTCACATTGTTGTCAAAGTCGCTCATGTTGTATTGAGGATTGTTAGAGATTATATTATTGTTATTCAGGAGAGAATAGTTATTTAATTATTTGATTCGAAAGACAGCGTTCGCAGAGCGAATCACGACCTTTGGGCTTTAAGAAGCACTGGAATTCAGAAGGATAATCTTGATTGATAAAACATGTGGTGATTTAAATCATGACGAAAGAACATTTGGACTACATTTTTTCGTAAATATGACGTATCAATTGTGTTTTGAAGAATCGTATAGTATTTGTAACAATATTTCTGAAGAAAAGATGCAGGAAAATATTGGACAGTTTTCAGCGAGTAAAATGCAAAATTGTACTGATCACATATTTTCTATATACTACCGACACAAACAATATCACGAATGTAGCCCAATAAAAATTAATTTAGAGTGGAACCTCGCAAAACGTCCACTTTACTTAGCTCACTACCTCACAATTAAGACCATGAGTGTGTAGTTTTTTCATTAATATTAAATCAGAAAATAACCTCACATCAGACACCATCTCACTAACCAGACGACTTTGAGTCGGTCAGTGAGGTGGTCTTAATATTGATGTTACATTGCATTTGAAAATTTGTTTGGATAAGTACTTGACACTACCAAAACAACATACATGGTGATCATGTGACCGTTTTGAGCATTTGTAATGGACAGATTGATATGAAATACTGTATACCCGTGAATATAATATCTTATACTTATGAAGTATCAGAAAGATAATACATTAACAATCAAAATTAAAAATAAAGTTATTTTCTATCAAAATGGATTCATGTAAAACCAGACATCATATACACGAGTCACAAGCTTTACTTCAACTCCCATTACACTTCTGCTCTTTAAACAGTCTTGCGATCCTTTTAGAAAAACGCTAAATTTTCTCCCCGTGAAATTTAACAACTTTACAGTAGAATTTTTGTATACGTTGGCATTAGAAAAATAATAATAACACTCAGAGTGGCTAAATCACTCTAGGCGGTTACCATAGTCCAGGATTCAATTCCCTGTATCAATAAAATTAGGTTATAATAAGGTTTTTATACTTCACCCCAATCATGACAAGAGGCATTGGTTTGGAAATTATTCGATTCACCTGTGTTTCTCCGCAAAATGTAAGAATGTCTCAAACCAAAGTACCGGGTTTGACAGAAGTGACAATATAAAAACGTTCAGTATTTTGCACAGGGCAAAATTTGTGACTCTTACATTTAGCGTTTTGATCCTTCAGGTCATAATAGACAAGTCTGATCAATAGAAAAGAGAATGCCATTTGTATACTAAGGGTTGTATGGGTTAAAGCGTTTGACGTCCTTTATGGTTAAATAACTTTGTTCTGGCAATGTTAAAAATCATTAAAGCAAATAAATAAGTAGGTATAACTTTACTGTACCGCCACATTCTTTGTTTTGTTTGTTTGTTTGTTGTTGTCCCACTCAAGAATATTTCACTCATATGGGGACGTCACCAAATGCCGGTGAAGGGCTTCAAATTTTGGCCTTTGCTCGGCACTTACGGCCATTGAGCAGTGAGGGTTCTTTAACGTGCCGACACTTACTGTGACAATGGACCTCGGTTTTGACTTTCATCCGCAGGACAGGAAACCAACCTGTCGCCGGCTGGATTCGAACTCACGACCTCACGATCAAGAGTCGAGCGCGCTGACTGAGCCAGGCCGGCTCCACAATCTTTGTTAAATACACTATTAATGACTTTTCTAGCCTCGTTTTGGATTCCACTAAACATTTCATGGGCATCCTATATGAATTTACATGAACAATCTCGTAGTTCTGCTGTGTCTGATTATTACATCAATATAAAATTGACAGTGCGTAAAATTAAGTGACAACTTGTAATGATATTAAGGACAATTAGGTGGAATATTTATACACATGCCACGATAATATCGCTGTCAATGTATCTAATGATTTCTTTTATCAGTAATATGTTATGATTAATGGTTGAAATTGGAAGTTGTGACACACCACTTACAGATGATATATTTAGCAGTGATCAAATCACCGTGCACTTGAATGATATTTTTAAAACTCCGTTTATTATTGACATACAATTATTCAACCAACTATAACTTATATATATATACCGATGTATTTTTGGCGTTTTCATTCTTAGTACACACATTCCAAAAGGTTACTTCATGCGGATACATTGAATTTATAGAAATGAATTTATTTGATAACAGATGGCGATCTTGTCTCTGAAGTGTTTTATAAATATCAGACTTGGAACGTTCGTTCGATTCCGGATGGATTGTGAGATGTTTAATCTTACCTTTTATTATACTTTATTAGAAAATTATGGTCCTTAGTAGCTTGATCGCGTTAACAATGGAATTTTGTTCAATAAGATGTATAAATAAAATTATATTTGATTTCTAATGTCGATACAGTGTATAACCATAGCTTAGCATCCATGGCGTTGTTAAGATATTAGTGTGTGTTGAAAGGCACGTGTGTCGCCTTGAATTTATTCCTATGTGATTTATACTCTCTATTGACTAACTCTTAAAATAACAAAATTGTAAGAAAATATTCTCTCCGTGAGATCAATTCAATTAAAAGGGCAGAATTTTCTGGAATGAATTGTCGTAATCGACTGATGGTATTGCTATAAAATTGTTTTTCACACAGGAAGTTTGTAGTATACTATTTTAATCTGTAATAAATATGAAATCTTTATGTGTTCACGTTCAAAGTATCGTAAAATATTAAGTTCATTTCATTTCTGATTTTTACTGGAACAGAAATATAAATGGGATTATCTCGTATAATTACAAACGGTATAAAGATCAAATTATAACTTTTATGAGATGCAATTGATTTTAACATCATTTCGTCTCATATCACCCTATTGCATACGTAGAGATACGTCGAGTAAATTAGCAATCGTATCGTAAATTCCATGTACACTTAGATTAACAATTTTAATGATACATTTTAGTCGGTTTACTCTCCATGGGAAGGTATTACAATATCTTGTAGGCTATTGGCAATTCTAATGTCAGGGATTGAGTTTCAATACCGGTCCTTGCCTTAAGTTGTGAGCCGTTATATTTTAAGTGTCGTATTTGAAGCCAGTAGTTGTAGACATTGAAAACTGTCGATATATCATAAAAGTGCGTTTGTAGTAATATGGAATCGAAATGCCTCGAAATA
This sequence comes from Atrina japonica, assembly GCA_030159075.1. Classification (NCBI taxonomy): domain Eukaryota; kingdom Metazoa; phylum Mollusca; class Bivalvia; order Pterioida; family Pinnidae; genus Atrina; species Atrina japonica. The sequence continues at coordinate 830,505 of BROG01000305.1, forward strand.
GGTCAACAAAAACTATTTGTGACGTCATATGATAACGGCAATGAAAGGTAAATCCTCTTCAAGTTTTCAGCCTAATCAACCAATGCAATAGCGTAAACAGATTGCAATATAATTTCATTATTTCATTATCCCCCTTTTTCATTGACTGTCGATGTGCGATGGGTGTGACCTCTGAAACAGGAAATGCTTACTCGTCAATGGCACATGATCCCACCTTTGAAGTCTCAGAGGTGCGTGTTTATCCAGTGCTCACCAGATTTCTATATTTTCTACTAATAAAGATTAATACTTTGGTATCTGATTTTGTTTATTAAGATTTGTGTCAATATAAGTAAAATTTCAGGAAATTCAATAAATTACGTAACATTAAAGGACCAGAAAATTTGCTCAAATATTTGTATTTTTTATAAAAGAAAAGTTTTATCATCTAAAGTTAATATTCCAATAAACCGAGTAACGATTTCCTTTTCAGTGTCGCTAGATTCCAGCCGTATTGCAACAACTTGTAAAGCACGAAAGTTTTGTAGTTCGTTTCATAATAAAAACATTTCCTGCCCAAGACAGCAATTTCCTGTTGTTACATACATAATAAAGTGATAATTAATTACAATTTAATTAACTTAGAGAGACGCATTTAAAAAACCCTAAACAGGTTTGTCTTTTGTTTGAAATCTGAAACAAACTGAGTATTGCATTAATTGTTTTCCGCTATATGCTGATGAGTACTTGCTTTTGATTGAAGTAATTTGTATGGTTTTCTATTTAGTCATTTCAATGTCAATTTTGTTTTTATATGAAATACTTCACATTGCTGTTCAATCGCTCAATTCAAAGTCATATTTGAAATGATCACGGCTGGTTGACGACTTTGATTCATATGTTTTTTTCTGATCATTGATTCACGGTAAGCTTATTGATAATCATAGCCATGTTAACGGTTCATTTATTATCATATCCGATAACTACTAGATTTTCATTTCGGAAAATGTTTCTCAATTGAACAAGTCATTCATATAATTGATAATAAATCTGTCTTTTATATTGATACAAAATCAGAAATGTTGACATACAGTGCCGATTTGACCAACCGTAGGTATGTATTCCCCCGAAAGGAGAACATAAAAGTGAATGGATTACATTTTATCAATTAAAATGGAATCTAATCGTTCAGCTCGTACATATTTCACGGATGGAACTGTGAAGCGCTGTATGACACGCTTTCAATGTCATTACTTCAATATATTGCTCGGGCACGGAAAACTCATCAACGTTATAAAATTTCTTTCGAATAATATGAATGAAAAATCTAGATTTTACCATGCACGGAGATTAAATATCATTATTTAAATATCCATTTAGCAGTAGAATTTTGTACGTTAAGCACAACAAAAACAAAGACAACGCTTCCTACTGGGGATTTTTAATTATTATATACACAGACGGATGATTAGCATCACAGCTATACTACAGACGTGATGATTTTCCATATGACCCTTGTTGTCCCGTTTATAGTGTTTATGTTTGCAGATGTTTGCAGATATGCCAGTACATGTTCAACGTATGAACATTTCAATTACAGGGGAAAACTACTTACTGTTGACACAAACACATCTTGAATAAAATTTTATGTCACATTTCTCAAATTTTACGGTCGTTATAATGATTTTATTTGCAATTAGTATGCTCTACAGAATAAAACATTGATAAGCCGATCCCATAGTAGTTATTGAATCACCGATACGATTTTGATAAGAAATTACTCTTCGCACATTTCATTTAAATTATACGATGAATCATCAAGTGATGTTTAATCCTCTCCTCAACTACACTTTATCTCTGACCAATAATACATTGCCCTTTATATATATATATATATATATATATATATATATATATATATATATATATATATATATATATATATATATATATATATATATATATAAAAAATTCTATACTGTTGATCGAAAGCACTTTATTTCACAAATGATCCGATATGACAAATCGTGTTCAACATATGAACATGTCATATACAGAGAAAACTACTACTGACAAATTATTGACACAGGGATATCGAAAATCACGTTTGATGTCAACGTTCCGCGAATGTTACGATCGGTATAATAACTTGAATGCAATTACTCTGTTTCACTGAGTGAAATGTTGGGTTGCCTGTTCGATACCGGTTGTTGAGACGTCTGTACCAGATGTAACGAAGATAAGTTCCTCACACATTTCATTTTGATTTGACTGTGGACTCACGGCTGGTGTGACCGGTCAACGGAGATGCTTTCTCCTCCATGACACCTGATCCCACCTCTTGATATAAGGAGGTCCGTGTTTGTCCGATTTGTACGGGATTCGTATATATGTTTTTTTATATATAAAATCTTCATAACACAAATTCATTTTGAGCAAATAATTCGATTTATCATCAAACATTTTATTTAAGTACCATGTTTACATCCTCAAAACAAACAGTTTATGTACACATCTATACATATATATATATATATATATATATATATATATATATATATATATATATATATATATATATATATATATATAGATATAGATATAGATAGAAGAACGCTAAACACAATAGAACATGTTGCTGGAATATATTTGTTGGTGTTATCAATTAAATTTTACAAAAGTCTGGGATATTGTAAATGTAATCCATTGTTCAATTAAGCATTATTTGTCAATTAAATTTACAATTTGTGTTGATTTCGTATGTCTGAAGTTTACCGTTATGTCTTGAATATAAAGAGTGATTATATGGCTTGAAACTCAATTTAAGAATCTGGTTTTTCTTTTCATGTGATTTATTGATATAGACAGTGATCCAGTAGAGGAATCGAATTAATTTTGATAATTTAATGACATGTAATATGACCAAATTTAGGTGTCGAATTTTCCAGTAAATTAATTAACACAGAAAGTGACTCAATTGATGTGTCGAATTATCCAAGAGAATCAATTACACATAAAATGACCTAGTTTAGATGTCGAATTATCCAGGTTAATCAATTACACATAAAGTAACCTAGTTGAATTGTCGAGTTATCCGGGAGAATCAATTATACATAAAGTGGCCGAGTTTGGGTGTCGAATTATCCAGGTTAATCAATTACACATAAAGTAACCTAGTTTAAGTGTCGAGTTATCCGGGAGAATCAATTACACATAAAGTAACCTAGTTTAAGTGTCGAGTTATCCTGGAGAATTAATTACACATTAAATGGCCTAGTTTAGGTGTCGAATTATCTATGAAAATCTTTGAAACAGAAATTGACCTAGTTTACGTCTCGAGTTATCTATGAGAATCAATTACACATAAAGTCACCCAATTTAGAAGTCGAATTACCTATGAGAATCATTGACATGTAATTAATTCATTAATTTCATTAAAAGAGCTCTTGTCATGAAATTTTTATCATGTTACACTGTTATCATAAAAATGTTTCTGTGTATTGAAAAATTTCAAAAATCAATTTTATTAAAAAAAATAAAAAAATAAAAGAAAAAAGAAAAAGAAAAAAGTAAGACGAACAGGTACTTGAAAAAAAGAGGTATACCATATGAAGGCTTTTGCTAGCTCGAGTTCCTTACATTAGGCATTTTAATACACGTGCAGATACAGAAAAGCGTCTATTCAAAGGCATTTGGTATCATTAATAATATTTATAAACACTTGGTCGTACCATTATCGCTGGCCCGTTTGAGTCTCGATGTTATACATAAATTCTGTATCTGGTAATTCGGTATTATCTGATTATTTTATGCTAAAGTAATATTTCACTCGGATTTCACCTTTTAAATTCTTCATTTCTCAAAAGCTAAGATAGTCATTTTTTGACAGTGGGTACTCGTAGACAGATTTGGCAATACATGTAGGTGTATAATTTAGCCTTGTATGATACCACTTTTGTCTTTTTGAAATACATATCTATGTTAAATTCGAGCTCAACTGATGAAGTCTTATTGACAGAAACGATCGTCTTGAACATTTGTTTTAGCCTTTACTGTAAAACTATGCATTTGGTTTTGCTAATAATATCTATTTATAGAGTTATTGTTTTATAAATCGAGTAATTACAAAAATATGAATAAATACACGAGGAAAAGAAATTTCGACTTCGAAAATAAAAGCATGTGAAAAGCACATTTATAAAATCTTTTGAACGACGTATGCGTATGAAGGAATGACTGTTTTCAATGAACTATCTTAATGTGAAATCAAAGTAATCACAATAGGAAGCTCATCATTCATTCATTTTTCTTATAACACAGTAAATAAACTATTATATTCAAATAAGTCTGGATATACATTACGTCTAAACAACTGCGATTCAATAATTTTGTAATTATTCTTTCAATCTACGGCAAACAAACCTCCTCCAGGACGTGTCGGAAGGTACATAGAAGACGGCCAACAAGGAAGCTAGTTAATTAGCTATAATGTCTCTACATGTCTGTATAAATTTAAGTTCAAACGATACGTTTGAATTCCAAACTGGTGTGCGCGGTGCTAAATTATGTTAGATTAAAAAGAATGGAGATATAAATAATGCATTGTTGAAGTTATAACGTATTGGGAATGCCTCCAGCATAAATAGGTAGAGATTCGCAGCGTGTTTTTTTTGTAAATGATGTCCAAATCAAAATATAGCGATGTCACAGCGATGATAAAAAATGAACAGCTAATAAAGAAAGGAGAATCGATGTATGCATAACCCTAATGTTTTAGTTTCATTATTTACTATATTAGAATCAATATCCGCGAGTGCAAAAACGTAACTCTAGGTAAATAAATTTATTATGCAAGTGAATGGTTTTTAGTAGTTCTTAATTTTATGGTTTTTATTCTGTGATTGGAAACAAACAGTTTATTACTCACCTTATGCTATTCGCTTGTCATTTGTGTCACATACAATAGCATGTCGGGTTTAAAGGCATACAGGCTGTTACTTAGATACAAAATAAACAATATCCCGCAATTAGACCAATAGTATGAATGAAATACGCCGACGATGGATATGCCTATCATTCATATAAGAACATCAATGTTACTAGTTTATTCAGATTTGATTTCTTTTTCACAAATACGACATTATAACACGTTTTTATTAGCCCTTGATTTTTTTAAAAAATCATCTTATTTGTACACACATCCCCACACACTTATATTTCAGTAACATGTATATAGTGGAGGGCAGTTTAAGTGGTGGTAGAATATTCAGTTTCAATATACCTGGGATTAGAACCACATGCCTAAACTAGCAGATATTCTCATAACATCAGCTCAGCTTCATACAGGCATCGAACCCTCGTTTACTGGAGGTGAACGACTTCTTGGTTTAAAGTTATATATTATATATATATTCTATGGTTGCTTTTAATTGCGAGGAATTAAATACCCGTGAATATAATAACTTATACTTATGAAGTATCAGAAAGACAATGAGTAAGCAATCAAAATAAAAAAAAAATATTTCCAATTCAAATGGATTCATGTATCACCGGACATCATATACACGAGTCATAAACTTTACTTCAACTCTCATTACACTCTGTTTTAGAAACGGTCTCATGCGAAATTTAATATCAGTGAATAAGATCCTTTTAGAAAAACGCGAAGTTTTCTAGCCGTAAAATTTAACAATTTTATTATATATATATTTATATATATATATATATATTATATATATATATATATATATATATATATATATATATATATATATATATATATATCGTCTTTTTCTACTTGTCCCTGATTTACAATAACAAATAAGTGATATACACAGGCATAGGTATCTTACATTCCTATATATTTTGTAAAATATATTTTGTCCAGTGTGGTATTCATATACAAATAGTAATGTCGAGTTAATCAGTTGCAAGTGAAAAAGTGCCAACACTTGATTTCTGAAGCAATTTTCACACAAAATATATATAGAAATTTCAGAATTTTATATCTCTTTATATCTCTCTTTTGTATATCAATCTCAGTAAATATCATCAAAGTAGTAAAAAATAAGATGTTTGGGAAAAACATGTGTAATGACCCTTTAACTACTCTGCAAGGGAGATCCTCTTATAGGGGGAGGTCCGAGGGATTTTTTTTTTTATCTCAAATACATTATATCCGAGTTTTCTTCTCTGCTTTTTCAGACTGAAAGAAACTAAGAATAATTTGTGGCGTAACATGCCATTACACAAACGTTTAAGAGAGATAAAATATATAAAATAAACATATAACATATAATTGCATGCTGGCCCATTTGTATCATGCTTTTTCCTCATTTGTCATTGCTCACAACAATATCCACTAACAGCCAACGCTGAAATAAAGATATTGACATATAAAACAATGATCACTGATGAATATGCTGAAGAACTCATGCGTAACTAATTGTGTTTATAGTTATTGACAAAATCATATTTCTTTATCAATTAGTTTCAGATCTGCGACTGTAATTATTCAAACCCAGGTGTAGTAGTAATTGACACAAACTAGTTTTAATAAACCATGAAACATGAAATAAATATCGTTTCAAAAATGTAAAAGAGAGTTGATAAATTAAACAGTTTTTACGGATGATATACTGCAGCGCTTTTTGTCAGTGTCAAGGGATGTATCAACTTTTATTATTATCATTATTACTTTTGCAATCGATATTCCGACGGGGATTTGTTTAAAAGATTAAAATTAATCAACTTAACGTCTTGGACCGTAATTGGAACCGTTTTTGGCTTCCGTTCTGACGTGACACAGTTACCTATTTTTTTTTTTCAAACGATGTGAATATAAAACATCTCAGATACAAAAGTATAAATCTTTAGGATGTTCAGGACACTGATACAAATCCGGCAACAATGGGCAAACAAGGACCTCTGGAAACCAAGAGGTGT
>BROG01000306.1:0-7500 GCA_030159075.1 Atrina japonica
TATATATATATATATATATATCTAATGCCCCCTTTAACAATCCGTGATTGAGCCTCTTAACGATACCGAGATACTTTCGGTCAGAAGCAATTTGTCAAAGAAAACATAACCGTGTTCATCAACATAACATTATGTTACATTGTACTGTAAGCAATTAAGTTATATAGGTCAATATTTTGGAACTCTGTATAAAGAAATATAAATCTTTACCTATAGATACCACTGAATGATTCGTTACCTTATTCACGAAAACCGCAAAAATAAATTCATGGCAAATGTTCTAACATTTGTTGTTTTACTGGTATTGGTCATAAAAATATATTATGTAACATTATTCGTTTTAAGTATGTAACCATGGTGATCAATACTCATTTTGAAAATAACTGACCAGTTCCAAATGACAAATTTACCGCTTGAATAGATTCTGGTGTATTTCCGGACTTACCGGCGTATTGCTCTTCTGTTAAAGCATTCATCTTCTATCAAAACAGGAAAATAAATGTCACGTCTTCTATGGTATTCTTCTCAATTCTGTAATTGACAGAAAACTAAAACTTATTGTTCCTCAATATTGATCCTATAGTTTATTTTTATATTTATTTCAGCGTATATTTCAAATCGATTTCACAAAAGCCGCGAGCATTTGAAATATTGATACTGGATATGTTTACCAGAAAGCATGCCTCATTTGATCAATATATTTTGTTTGAAAATGGAAATTTCCAATAATTTATTGAATAACTCCATCGGAAATTCCGTATATATATATATTTAGGAATACAATACACAAATATTTAAAATGATACTTACCTAGGAGAAAGCATGAGCTGATAATGTGTATAAATATTTGTATATTCTTTCTATTCCGACTGTTTTATCTACATGTCGTCGTTTCTTCTTGTACTCAGTTTTGGTCGACAAACACACTACATACAACAACAACAAATGTATGTTTTGTGATATTTGATCTATATCACGGTCTGGTTGAAGTCAAATACTTTTGTTTTCGCGATTGTTCATTTGTCACATATTGAAAACACCAAACACAACTGTTACGTACTCAAGTTTTTCAGTACAAAACACATTAGTTATGACACTTTACATACACTTTGAAAACTGAGTGGCTCATCATAGTGTAACCTCTTATTAAAATTTTTACATCGATTCTGAAGGAACAAAAAAGTCTTAATATTTGCTATTCAGTCGCAGACGATATCAGTCAATAAGAATATCTACAGACGACACAATTCAAATCATTCCTGAATCACATTGATATTCTAATACAAATATTAGGCTTTCATACTCACACAGAAGATTAAAAAACGTCTTTGACAACATGCGTTCAGGTGTCGTGTCTATCAAAATACATTTCATTCTATTTTAGTAATTTGCACCCGATACAATCTAAAAAGAAATTGATATTTGGTTTACCATCACAGCTTATATTAATCTATTTTATTTAACTTCATATCTATGAGATCCATTTGTCGAAAGATACGCCCAATTTAACCGAAAACTAATACGTCCTTTAATTAGATATTTTATCTGCTCTTTTACGCATATGCATCAACTTCTTTAAAAAATTAAACCAATGGACAAGAATATGGACAAAAACTCAACAAGACAATGGTTTGGAACTTGATGTGAGAAATTTGAAGACAAAACTATATATATATATATATATATATATATATATATATATATATAATATATATATATATATATATATATATATATATATATATATATATATATAAAATCTAAGTCGACAACTAAAGTCAGAGAACTACCAAGACTCATAATTTTTTTATTCAAAATATGCCATATAACTATCAAAACAAGAGGATAACATGAGAACGACAGAATGGTAGAGAGATTAGAAAATAATTTATGTAATATTGTCTAAGTTTATTCTCATGTATTATTAATGTAAACTGTCGACCTGATTGATTTAACATCATTTATTCCCACTTAATGGGCAATGCAACACGTACATCTGAATCATCTAATTGATAATTTCTAAAGAATACGTAACATTTCATATCACCTTGTAAATGATCGAACAAATTATTTTGTTTTGTTCAAATACTCAGGAATTCGGTCAGTTGTTTCATTTATCGTTCTAAATTACTTTAAAATGACTGGAGGTTATGTGAATGTCTGTTTACAGAACTTATAAAGCAGGTCAAGGTATTTCATGAATCTTAACAAGTGCAAAAATCGGTATGTTCCGGACACAATGTCATACGGACGCTTTTTCTGAAAATTATAAATAAACATGTCATTCTACAGTACAATCTATTGGCTCTTTTACTGAATTTGAATTAAGATACACTGGCAAGAGATCAATACGAAAATTATCGCATAAATGTAAATATTTTACACATGGAAAGAAGATTTTATATGAAGCATTTTGCTTTTATATTGACAGACACTATTATCTAATCAGTTGATAACGAACCCATTCTGGACAACCGGGTACGGTCCTTAGTACGATCAGTAGCCGATAACCAGGTCAACCCTGGGGTTATCAAATGACGGTATCATTCATATACCGAATGCTGCGGTGGTAAAGAGTCGTAGTTCCCCAAGTCATGACAACAGTAGTTACATGTTAAAGAATATTCACTGTTAGACACGCGTCCTAATCAAAGGTTTATATTTTAATACGTCACCTGTTTATCTTAATAAATGATTGAATGTATCGAGACGTGAAGCAATACAGTAAATGGACAAATGAACAAACTTTACGAATCAATCATATATATACCAAATTTTTTTTTAGTTCCCGATGCTCTGTAAGTTCATATAATGGTAAAAGTAGAAACACAGATATCACTTAGCAAAAGCAAGAGTGCTTTCATTTATAATCTACATTAGAAATACGATATCGCTCATGCTTTGCTGAATGGTATCTGTCTCTCTCACTATATACACTGTTTTACCCACAGCATAGCATTTGGAATGAGTTGCGATATATATACTGTATTGACATTTAAGCATTTTGTACAGTATATTTTTTAATGTTTAACAATAACATTTTTGTCCTGATTTGGCTCTTATGGAGCCCTGGGATTTGTTCCAAAACATCACATCATAAAGTATGTTCAACTGTACAAAATGTAACTCGATCATCTTTATCCAACCAATTAATTGCATGCACTTTAGGTAAATGTCAGTTCTCGACACGAATTCCCGATCGTAGCATATGCCATCGAGATCAACGTCGGCAGAGACAAAGCAAAGAGAGTGACATATATGCATTGTATTACTCCAGTTATCAGTTAAATACATGTGAAAACACGCGTACATTAAATAGTTTCGCCATGATTTCATTAGTAAAGACAACTTCTGATATTGAAATTAATCGTCAGTTTCTTTGGTCCCTGCAGTATCAAGTTTTCACCTTGAACAACCATGATCCCGATCTGTATGCATACATGATTGGTATTTTGTAAGATAATTATGTATTTGCGTGTTTCTAATTCCAGAGCCATATATTACAATGGTATCACTGTATCACGCACTAGAGTACAAAGTAGACAATTTAATGAGCCTGGACCAACATTGTTCAATGATTTATCAATTAAGTAAGACATCTTGGTATGTTTTATTTTTATAGATGGTAAGATCATATCAATACGACCCTGACAACATGCAGTCTGATGTGAATGATATACCTAACTTCTTACTGGAAGCATAATCCACCTCTAGAAAAGGTCAAACAAAGGATAACAGTCTTTTGCCACTTTTACAAAAACTTTATCAATTACCAGCCATGATTTGGCACCCAGTCTACATGGATACAAAAGTAAATATTACACTAAGCGTCGTTACATTATATCTATACTTTGGGGGTAAGACAGAAACATCTCAAACTAAACACTAAAGGATGGACAATTTTCCTTCCTTTTACTCCTGTGATATATTTGTGTATTGATATTTTAGCATATGATTTACGTAATCTCTTCACATCCCGTCTGCGCATGCAGCTTTTCTGCACCATAGGTTTGGACAGAGAAATTGCAACCTGGTAAACGGTAAATATGCATGTATACTGAAATCATAAGACTCACAATATTGAAAAGTTGTACCTTCCATACGTATTGTAATCAAAATCCGTGATAAAAATATATATTAGATCTGATTCAGTCCGAGTTCGAGTTCTATCTCTAATTTGAAAGACAAAAGCACCACAACTGAACCGTTATAATCGATACTGGTCACTAATACCTAAAAGAAGATGAAACATTTAACGTGTGTTACATATAAAACTTTAGAGGTTTTTGAAAACCCAATACACAATTTTGGGTTGAACATAAAATGAAATTATCAAAATACATATTATAGTGCTATCAGTAGTCTAGTGTTGGAGTGCATGCTTTAATATGGCAATTCCAGGTTCAACTCCAGATCGGTGTACACCATAAAATTTAGAATAGACTAAAGCATTGTTGAGCGTTTTTTGCATTGGATTTGAAATACTGGAAATGTAGCTAATTACCATGTATGCTTACTGGTGAAGTATTCGCCTCACACATGAATAGTTAAACCTAAGACTTTCTGAAACTATATCTTTCTTGAACGCTCGAGTATATATCTTTTTGTGATATAATCACTACAAGAATGTTCCTGGACAAGATGTTTATTGGCATGAATGGCAAATGGTACTTCACATGTGCATTTGCTACCCTCGTCTTCTCTCACACTCTGGATTTTTTAGCAATCCCAATCACACACTTATCCCATGCGATCACTTTTATACATACTTATATTAGTAACCTATCCATAAGGAAGTTTCAGTACATAAGTCTTTAGGTTAATGCACCTTCAACAGGTACATGTTGTACTAGCAATGCTAATTAGCATCGAACATTGCACTTTAACTAAGATAAGCGAATAACTCTAAATACAATGCTGAACACATACATTTTCCTTTTTGTAAACAGTGTACTAATTAACAGTGCAAAGACTAACGCGATAAGCCCAAAGTTTGGTGATGCATTTAATTTTGTAAAATAATCTTTCATTTCGAACGAATGTAAAACCAGAATCCTGTAGCCTGTTTGTTCCGTTTTAATAGAATTTAACGTCACACACTGAATATTCAGTTATACGACGGCGACTAGTTTCTAATGTTGGAAGAGAAAACAAGATTACAATATATTCGGGAATAGACTACCGGTCTTTCGTTAATATGCCGGCATAATTTCTCATAATATTAGCTTTCATCGAGCCAGCGCAGACTTGAGTGAACCCATTGTTTAAAGCCGGATAATCTGACCACTTGATCATTGTTGTCCCGGTTCAGGTATTATTGCTTTGCATAACATAGGTAAATATTTGGAACTTAACACAACACTGATGTAGACGTCTCCATTTCAGTGAAGATGCCATTGTTTGACGTTACACCATCCAGAATATAATAAAATTACTGTAATTTTATCAATGTGTGCGTGTCCAACAACAATTATCAAATAATGACGTGTGTTGATTAAGTTAGTGCCATTGAAATGTCGCAAGACTTTATCTCATATTTTCATTAAATAATGATAAAAATGGTGCACACGATACATAATACGCGATGATCAGTAAAACCCGAGGCATATCGATATGTTGACCATTGCCACAGAGTAATCAATCACGGTGGTCCTGGCTTCGATTCTTGACCAAGATCAAAGAGGTAGTGACTGTTCCTTTCCCCATCAATCCATATAACATATTAATAAACAAATATAAATCACGGGTATTTAGGACGAGTGTTAAAATTAAAGTCCTGTGGTATGCGTGACATAAGACTACTTCAATGCGTAAGGCTGTAGAACGCGTCAAAACTTGAAGCAATTCGCCCACACATGAGATCTCAATGTATATGAACATATATGGCGGTATGTAAAACCACCATAAAATCGATAGTGTATACCGAGTTTTGTGTTTTTAATAAAACATTCAATGTATTGGATCGTTGATCAAGATAACATCAGAAACAAAATGAATTCCTAGGGATAACAGTTAACACGTTAAGTTATTGTCTAGAGAGCAGGACATGGTGTAAGAAGAATAAGCATACGGGAATAAGGTTTCAATATCTGTATGAATAATTTACATGGAATTGATCGTCTCTGGGAATTATTGTGTAATGATAATAAATGGGGAATCAATACAGATTACAGAAAATGTCCGAATAAACATATTGACATTTTACAGAGTCGTACAAATTATTTGTTAATTATTTGTTAAATCGGTGTCATTTTATTAAGAACATTAAGTAAATCCCTTGCAATTTGGATATAATTTCTCATTCATTTCTTGCATACAAATACTAGTATCGATGTTTACATTATTTTGATTTGTTAATTACTGTGTTGGGGTCCCGCCAGGACGTTCTCACTTAAATGTACACATCGTTACGTGTAGGTGAAGTGTCACGTTTTGATCCGTGCTATGGAGTGAGGCAGGTAACCATGCATTACTGTCACGCAGGCACTTGCGGAAGGAGCCAAGTTGGGGCCGAGGAACAATGCGGACAAGACCCAATCGATTAGGATTGGTATAGACCAGGAGGTAGTGTGGATGTAGGAAGAGTCCTTGATTGAGGGGTGGAAGAATTCACGTACCTGGGCAGCATTGTCAGCAAGACATGGAACACTGACGAGGACATTATATGCCAAGTTGTTGTCAATTTGGAGCAGGCACTACCTAGAAGAACCAAGCTAAAAGTGTTCAGCTCAAATGTAAAGGCGGTACTCCTGTATAAATCAAAGACTAGGAGGTTGACAAAAACATTGAAGAACAAGCTTCAGGTGTTCGTCAACAGATGCCTTGGTAACAACATTGGCGTATATTGGTCATGGAAAATATACAATGAATAACAGGAAACACGGCAATGTAGAATAGAACAGAATGTAAATTCGAGAAGACATATGCAAAGCACAGGACAGGGTCCGGTGGCGGATTATGTACGTAGGAAGTATGTAGTCAGGTCAATACCAGGGTTCTTAAACGTATCATGCCTGTCATGACACAGGACATCGATTTTCATCCGAGAGACAGTGATTTTACTTCTTTTGGCTAGCGCTTACCAAAGGAACTGTCACCACCATTTTCCAGTTTTAGGTATTACACCAATACGAGAACAGAGCCCAGGTCATTACGCTTTCCAGTCAAATGCAATACCATCAGAGCACGGCAAGCGGTATCATGTGTACCCACTTATGGGTTCTTTTCATTATTTTGACAAAATTCCTAACTACATGTACATGAAATATCACGCTACAATTATCACGTTTAAATGTCACTTGAGAACACATAATAGAAGTACAGTTTAGTGTTACACGTATAAACTTGATTAACATGAAATCCGTGTACGTAACATAGAGAAAACGTATTTGTGCTTTTGCTTCCGGTTCCATGTAAAGTTAAATTTTACGTGCATGTTAAGTGAATATCACGTGACGCACCACGACGAAAACGTTGTTGTGTAGCAATTCCATGCATTCC